>CAUYQG010027950.1:0-53702 GCA_963574415.1 Tarsius wallacei | reverse complement strand
CAAAGAATCAGCTTTTTGTTTTATTGATGTTTTCTATGATATTTTTGTCTTCTATGTCCCATATTTGGGCTCTTATTTTGAGATTTGGATTCTTCTGCTAAAGTTGGGGTTTTGGTGGTCTTCTCTTTCCAGCTCCCTTAGATGATGTGTTAGGCTCTCCACTTGTGATCTTTCCATTTTCTTGATGTGTGCTCGTAGAGATATAAATTACTGAGACCTGCTTTTATTGCCTCTCAGAGGTTTTGGTAAGATGTTTCTTCATTTTAATTTGTTTCCAGGAGTCCTTTAATTTCTGATTTGATGTCAGTGTTGACCCAGTAGTTGTTCAGCACCATGCTATTTAGTGTCCATGTCTTTGTGGGCTTTGGGGAAATTTTGTTGGTGCTGATATTTATTTTTACTCCACTGTGGTCTGAGAATGTGCATTGCAAGATTTCAACCTTATGGAATTTGTTTATGCTTGATTTATGGCCAAGGATGTGATAGATCTTGGAGTATGTTCCATGTGGTGATGAGTAGAATGTATATTCTGTGGTTGTTGGGTGAAATAATCTGTAGGTTTCTATTAGTCCATTTGGTCAAGTGTCAAGTTTAGGTTCTGGATCTCCTTGTAGATTTTTTGCCTTGATGATCCATCTAGGGCTGTCAGTGGGGTATTCAAGTCCCCTGTTATAATAGTGTTAGAGCCGATATCTTTTTTTAGTTTATTTAGTAGATGCTTTATAAATGTTGGTGCTCTTGTGTTGGGTGCATATATGTTTAGGATGGATATTTCTTGTTGATGGATTGAACCATTTATCATTATGTAGTGTCCTTTTGCATCTTTTTAAATTTTTGATAGCTTAAAGCTGTTTTGTCTGATATTAAGATTGCAACTCTTGCCTTCTTTTGTGATCCATTTGCCTGGAAACTCATTTTCCAGCCTTTAACTTTGAGTCTGAGTGTCCCTTGTAGTGAGATGAGTCTTCTGCATGCAGGAAATAATTGGGTCATGGTTTCTTATCCAGTTTGCCATTCTGTGTCTTTTCAGTGGTACTTTTAGTCCATTCATGGAAATGTGATTGTTTATCCCTGTCATGAGGTTCTTATAAAGCTTTTTCTTTGTTTGCTTGTTTTCTTTTGTCTTTGGGATTGATGCATGTGTGTGTTTTCAAGTTTCTTGTTGCGCTGTTTTTTCTGTTGATTCTGTGCTTTGCTGTTCTCTTGGGAAGTGTGTAGTCATTCTTTTTTTTTCTTTCTTCTGTGCTTAATACCTTTTTAAGTGTCTCCTGTAGACCTGGTTTGGAAGCTGCATAATCTCTTAGGGATTGGATGTCTGTGAAGGATTTTAATTCTCCATCACTGATGCAGCTGAGGTTGGCTGGATAGGAAATCCTTGTTGAAATTGTTTATCTTTGAGGACTTTGAATATAGGGCTCCAGACCCTTCTTGTTTGTAGCGTTTCTGCTGATAGGTCTGCTGCTATTCTGATTGGTTTTCCCTGGTAGGTAGTCTGACCTTTCTCTCTTGCTGCCTTTAAGATGTTTTCTTTTGTGCCTTCTTTGTGTAGTTGAATTATTATGTGTCTAGGGGTTGGTCTTCTCAATTGATGTCTTGTGGGGGGTTCTCTGTATCTCTTGTGCTTGGCTGGTTACATCTCTGGTGAGATGGGAAAAGTTTTCTTGGATTACCTCCTGGAATACTTGTTCCAAGTTGTTCTCCATTCCCCTTTCTTCTTTTGAGATACCAATCAGGCATAGGTTCGGCCTCTTGATATAATCGTACATCTCTTGTAGGCTTTGTTCTTTTTTTCTGAGTCTTCTTTCTATGTGTTTTACAGATTAGGTTAATTCCATGTTCTGGTCTTCAAGTTCTGAGATCCTTTCTTCACCTAGATTAATTCTGCTTTCCATGCTTGTCATCTTGTTATTTATTTCCTGGATGAAATTTTTTATTGCCAAACTCTCTGTTATAAGTTCTTTCAGTGTTGCATCTTGCTTTTCTTGAGTCTTATTCACTCTTTTCATCCATTCCCTAATTCCTGTCATATTCTGGGGACAGTTGTTAGTGAATTCCATTATTTGGGCACTAAGGTCTGATTTTTCAGGAATTTTGTCTTTGGTATACTTGAAATTGCCTGAGATCTTCCTTTGTTTTTTCCTCATTTGTGACAGATCTCTTGTTTTTCTCTTTAGTTCTGTTATTCAGTGTCAGTGGGAGAGGCTTTCCCTTCTGATGTTTGCTCAGTCCTCTGTTCTTCTCTGATTCGGGATCTGGATTTGTTCTATTTTGAAATAGAATGGTGGATGGGAAGCTTTGCTGTCTCTTATAGTTTTTGAAATTCAAATAAAGTAGGGGATAGGGTGCTAGGAATCAGAAAACAGGGACTCACATAGTCCCACTGGCTCAGCTGCCATCTTCTCTGGAAGAGCCCATAATTTGACTCTTAAAGCAATAATTTGACTTCCTTTCGGCCATTGATCAGTGGCTGTTCATAAATTATTCAATGATAACATATTGCCCAGATAGATAGCTTCATGCAGTGAAGTCCATTTACATTTTAATTAAAGATATCCTCTATTTATTAACAAACTGAAATGGAGAGCTGCAGAAATTTTTTTTTTTAAAAATTCAGTTTTCATTACCTTTATCTAGTTTGCATTTACCTTTTTAACTTTCATGAATACTTTGTGTCCAGAACAGATGCATAAAAGACACAGCTTTCAAATTGTGCAATTTATTTACTATTTTGACACACCAATGTGAACTTTCAAATGTTCCCCATTTTAATAGCATTTGAATTTGATATTATAATATATTTTGGCAATCCAACTCCAGAGAAGTAACTTCTTACTTAGGTAATTATCTGACCATCTGCTCATAGAAACATTGTTAACAGATAAGGTTAAAAAATGGATTTGAACTCCTTCCTCACTGAGGTAAGCACAAAACACAAGTCATGACATTAAACTAAGTATCTCCCTTTTCACGTAGCATCTGCATAAAACACTTGGCACTGATAAAATTTCAGAGCATCTGGTGAATCAATGAGTGGATAACTAATTTTATTAAAACCTGAGGAACTTACCTGAAGCGTTTGGTCCAGCTGTCTTGAATCTAAATAAATTCAACGTCCCAGAAATCTCTATACACATAGCAAGCATGGATAAAACACAAGTTACTCTCTTGCCTCATCTCTCTCTCTGCACCCAGTGGTACACAGAGAATGTGAAAACAAGATAATTCCATGAGAGGTAAGATAAACAAGTTCTTAAATCAAGTTTGTTATGGCACAGTGAATGAAAATGAGATGGCTGAAGTAGAGTGGTTTAATCAGAGATTGGGATCTACCACTCATGGCCTCCAGTGAGTGCCCTTGACTTCAAGGAGATCTGGAGCCCAAGTCATTCAGGCAAACATTCTTGCTGGGCAAATGGGACTTCCAGGATGTGCAGATACTTTGGAAGAGTAACTGCCAAGGTTTCAGACAGGAACTACCTCTGAATGACTGCTTCCAGCAATCATGGCCAGCTTTGTACAATGCCCATAAAAGTAAAATGAGTAAGTTGAGAGTGTCAGTGCTATCAAGACAAGCTTAAGGGTGGGGTTATCGGAAAAACCCAAACCAGCTTATGGAGCAGGAATCAGTAACCAACGGATATCTCAAACTTGCTTCAGCAAGCTGAAGTCCATCTCTTTATTATCCAGGTTAGTGTCCTGCATTTCCTCAATTCAGTGGATAGTTTGTAGCCAGTGGTTTTCTAACTTTAGTACCAGTAAGAATCATTTGTTTAAAATAAAGATTCTTGGGTTCCTCACCAGAGAGTCTGGCTTTCTCCATATTACCTTTAGTTTCATGTTTCTCAATGATTTTGAACCATGATGCCTTTTGAAGTGGGGTGTGTCTCTCTTCCTACTTTGAGACCTGTGTGTTTATGCAAATATTTATTAATTTTATCTTTATTTTCTGTTATTTACAAAAAATGGGACTTTTTGTTACACCTGACAAATATAATTGTTATAATATTGAAACACTGAATATGTCTTTACAAGCTATCCATATGCTGTAGTCTAAATATTTGTGTCTTGCCAAATTCATATGTTGAAATCTAATCCTCAGTATTTTGGTACTAAGAGGTAGGACCACTAGGAGTTGACTAGGTCATGAGGTTCTGCCCTGATGAATGAGATCAGTATCCTTATAAAAGAGGCCTGAGAGGGCTAGTAACCCTTATGCCAAGTGAGGCCACAGTAAAATGGCACCATCTCTGAGGTAGTCAGAGTCCTCACCAGATAGTGAATTTGCTGGTGCCTTGAAGTTGGACATCTCAGACACTAGAACTGTGAGCAATATATTTCTGTTATTTATAAATCACCTAGTCTATGGTATTATGGTATAGCAACTCAAATGTACTAAGATAGAAATTGGTACCGAGACATGGGGTGATGCTGTAACAAATACTTAAGAATGTGGTAGCAACTTTGGAACTGGGCAATGCCTGGAAGAGCTGTTAGATTTGCCATAAAAGGAGTCTTAAGGATGATTCTGGAATAGGAGAAATGTAGAGAAAGCCTCTATCTTCTTAGAACTTACGTAAGTGGTTGTAATCAGAATGTTGTTAGAAATATGAACCATAAATGCCATTCTGATGGTTTCTGATGGTCTCAGATGGAAATGAAGAATATGTTACTGGAAGCTAGAGGAAAGACCATCCCAGTTACAAAAACTTGGCTTGTAACAAAGTAACAAAGACCTTGGCTGAAATATGTTCATATTCTAGTGTTTTGCGGAAGGTAGGACTTCTGAGCAATTAAATAGACTAATTGGCAGAAGAAATATCTAAGCAAAGTGTTGAGGGTGTGGTGTGGCTTCTCTTGAGTGCTTATAATATAATATAAAAAAAAAACCCCAAAATAAATTTAAGATGGAATTTATAGACAAAAGGGAAGCAGACTTAAAAATCTGGAAAACTGTCAGCCTTTTTTGCCACCATTACTACCACCTTTTCTCCAATTAAGAATTGTTGCCCTATTCCTAAGAAGCATGTATACAACTTATGTTTATGCTTGATGCGGGTTTACTGAAATTGGGACAGTTGGGATGAAGAGAAACATGGATGTAAGCAGTGTTTTTGGTGTGAAGATGCAGGAAACCATACTAAGTGAAAAGTGACATATTTTAATAATAAGATACCATGGGAATTGGGACAAAATGGACAAGAGGATGATTATAATACATATGGGACAAGGCTAACTTTATACTAGTGTGTATCAGAATATTTTTGTACTTGTAATATATAGTTGTTGACTCAGTCCCCCAGTTGATCCTCTCTCTCGTTGTCTAGGCTCCTCCATTTGGCCCCTTAGATAACCTGATGATCTAGGAACTAAAGGACTGACAATCACCCAGCAGGGGGCATCTATGCTGGTGATCTCATACTGCAGGCAGACTGCATGTGATTGGTTCAAGGCTCTGCCAAACTGGGTGCTAAATATTTTTGATATCACCTCTGAATAGGAGTAAAACACATAAATTTTCATAAAAATATATTATTTTGATTGAGCCAAATGTAGAAGCATGAAAATTATCAGAAGGCCCAGATGAGATCTGAAGAATCACCCAGCTAAGCTGAATCTATTAATAAATTGCCAGTACAAAGAGTTGTGAGCTTGATAAATCATGTTATTTTAAATTGCTGGCTTTGGGGCTGGTTTGTTATGTAGCTAACTAATACAAAAGGGCTACGTGTTTTTACTTCCCAGCATTGCCTCTTAAAAAGGGAAACTTTCCCCAAGCACATGTTCATCTTTCATGTAATACAGTAACTATGACATAATGATTGACATCCCTACTCTACATATGGAGAACGGGAAGTAAGTTAAGAGAGGTGAAATGACTTCTCCAAAGTTAAAATCCAATCAGGGGTAAAGTTGGAATTCAAAGCCAGTTACATCTGATTTCAAATCATTGAGGTTAACAATTGTAGTATTATATAATACAGGGGTCCCCAACTCCTGGGCCGTGGACCTGTACTAGTCCATGGCCTGTTAGGAACTGGGCCATACAGCAGGAGGTGAGCAGCCGGCAAACAAGTGAAGCTTTATCTGTATTTACAGCTCCTCCCCATTGCTTGCATCACCACCTGAGCTCCGCCTCCTGTCAGGTCAGCAGCAGCATTAGATTCTCATGGGAGCATGAACCCTGTTGTGAACTGCACAACACATCTAGGTTGTGCACTCCTCATAAGAATCTAATGCTGCCACTGATCTGCACATTAAATGTTATGTCATTGAATCATCCCCATACCACCCCCCACGACCCCCTGTAGAAAAATTGTCTTTTACAAAAGAAGCCCCTGATGCCAAAAAGGCTGGGGACTGCTGATATAATATACTTTAGTTTGCTGATATGACTTCAATTTTCAATTCAGTTTCTGAGTTATATTTAAATGATTGCTTATTGATATTTCCTTCTTTATTAAGATGGAAATTTTCTCTTAAAAATAAAAACAAAGCAAACAAGTACCCACAAAGATCCCACTACAGAGAGAAAGTTTCTGTCACCAACATGAGTGGCACTTGTTCACTGTATAGAACAGCAACTCTTTTGTTTGACTGTCAGGACTTTTTCTTGCCTTAGTTGCCTACAGAAATTGAGAATAAATGCTGAATTCCAACATTCCTTTTTGGTGCTAAAGGAGCCTGTATAACGAATTCAGCAAGTGAAATTTGAAGAAAGATTTGCTTCATTTCTTCTGGGAGCAGCCTTGCATTAAGGTTGTTCTCAATTTTTTTTTTTTTTTAAAGTAGAATTCCACAAAACAGTAGTTTTACTATGCTTTCTGATAATTGTGGGTAAAGAATTTTGTGGCTCAGCTATACCTGTCCAGGAAGAGCTACTCACCTGAGTGAAACTGTCTATATAATATGGGGCCACTGGGTAAAAACTGAAAAGTTTCAGCTATGGTTAGAAAATAACAAGCATCATGCCCAGACCCTTTAGGGAAGGGAGAAGCTACCCAGCAGGGCTGATCAACATATTCTCTCTTAAACAATGGTTTCCATCTCCAGGGATGCCACTTCCCCCATACCTTTTGTCCTAAACTACCTCCATAATGGCTGTCAGTTCAGGGGGTAGTACCTGATGGTCACCACAGGACTTACTTTATAGATAGCATCCATTGTAAAACCTAAGAATGGTATTTGAGGTATTTTTCAAACTTTGCATGCAGATAGACCTGAGGCCTCACCCAGGACTACAATACCAGGAAGCCTGCTCTTCAATTCCTGGGATGCCCCTCTCTGATAAATGGACTCTGTGACAGAAAGATAGACTTGACATCTCCCCTCCCCCATAGCACCATCAAGCAGTCAATAGTCCCTATCCCTCTTCCCACCAAGTTCCCTTTAAAAATCCTATCCTTTGAATTTTTAGAGGGGCAGATTTGAGTGATTTCTCCCACCCGCCTTGCTCAACTGCTTTGCGATATTAAACTCTTTCTCCATTGTAATGGCTGTGTCAGTTTTGTTTTTTCTGGGCAGCAGGCATAGGAACCTGGTCAAATTATAATATGAGCTGTAACGTTGTCATCATTTAGGAGAAAACTAGGCTAGAACTCTAGGATAAAATAACTGCAAACTATATGGTTTATATAATTAAAATTTCCTTTAAAGCTGAGCATTAACTTGAAGCCATGTATGGAATTATTTCCCATGCTTCAGCTACCTTACTAAAGACAGCAAGAAATAAAAATAGTTTCAAGTACCAATAAAGAGGAAAGATTTCTTTAAATCCTACTGATCAGATTTCTAGGTAATGGGTTATATCTCCTTTATTAGAAAAAGAAAAAGTCTTAATTGTTTTGAAGGGCTAACATAGAACATGTTTTATTAACTACATTAGAGCAGACACTAAGGGAGAAAAAACAATTTGAGATTGTGTGTTGTGTGTGACAAGCAAAAGAAAGAATTAGATTCATATAAGAGTCTAGAATAAAAGAGAACTGCAGGGGAGTATTTGTGCAGGCAGCTTAAATACCTTCAAGGTTACAAAATTAATGAGGGAAGGGAATGTCTGGGTCTTGGATGATGAGAACAGGAAGTCATGGCCTGAAGCTATGGAAGGAAAGCTCAAATTAGCTGTTAGGAACAGAATGAGTAAGAAAAAACATTTATCAGTGAAGCACAGACACAGACAAGTGACTGAAGCAACACATCAGCAGAGATATTATACAATCAGTGAGGAAAGATTATGTAAAACACACACTAGGCATCAGAGGGACATCTTGCATAACAAGGGGCTTCTGTTCAGGATTTGCTGAAGTGAGTTTTCTTTTTTTTTTTTTTTTGAGTCGGAGTCTCACTCTGTTGCCCAGACTGGAGTGCAGTGGCACACTCCCGGCCACCGCAGCCTTGACCTGCTGGGCTCTGGCGATCCTTCTGCCTCAGCCTCCCAAGTAGCCGGAACTACAGGCGAGTGCTACCACGCCTGGCTAATTTTTGATTTATTGTAGAGGTGAGGTCTCACCAAGTTGCCCAGGCGGGTCTCAAACCCGCGGGCTCAGGCAATTCACTCACCTCAGCCTCCCAAAATACGGGATTACAGGCTGAGCCACCAAGCCTGGCCTGAAGTGAGTTTTCAATTCCTTTTGTTTTTTAAAGGACATTTGACTTACTACTATGCTCAGCTTCATATACACCATCTCACTTAATTAAAACAATTTATGAATTAGGTCTTTCTATTATCCTGTTTTACAGATGAAGCAAATGAGACCAAGAGATATTGAGTATGCCACCTAGCTCACACAGATAATAAAGGCTGAGGTAGGATTCATTTGGAGTTTTCTACCACTTGATGTTTACCACTAGCTTCTTATCATATAGCTCTTAAATTAAAGATAATTTCCTTGGAGATGCTTTTCCTAATGGCCCAATCTGAAGTACCCACCTACCATCCACACCTTTCTACGATGTCATCATAATGAATTTTTAAAAAATTATTATTATTATAGGCAGGGCATGGTGGCTCACACCTATAATCCCAGCACTTTGGGATACCAAGGTGGAGGATTACTTGAGGCTAGGATTTCAAGGCCAACCTGGGCAACATAGTGAGACCTGAGCTCTACAAAAAACTTAAAAAATTAAGCGGGCATGGTGGTGTACACCTGTAGTTACAGCTACTCAGGAGGCTGAGGTGGAAAGATCGCCTGAGCCCAGGAGGTCAAAACTGTAGTGGACTGAGATGGTGCCACTGCACTCCAGCCTAGGCAACAGAGTGAAACCCTGACTCAGAAATATATATATTATTTTTATTAAGGTGAAATGAGCATAACCTAACATTAACCATTTTAAAGTGAACAGTTCAGTGGCATTTAGTTGTCTATCCATTTGCATTGTTGTTCATCCATCACCTCTATCTAGTTCCAAAACATTTTCATCACCAAAAGGAAATACCATAACCAATAAGCAGTTGTTCCTCATTTTACTAATCCCAGGCCCTGGCCCCAATCAATCTGCATTCTGTTTTTAAGGATTTACCTTTCAAGAATATTTCTCATAAGTGAATTCATACAACAGGTGACGGTTTGTGTGGCTTATTTCACTTACCAGAGGTTTTCAAGGTTTATCTACAATGTAACACATATCAGTGTGTCTTTTCCTTGCATAGTTTAATATTCCATTGTGTACACACACACACACACACACACACACATACACATATATACATACCACAGTTTGTTTATTCATGTATTGATAGACATTTGGTGTATTTTAAAATTTTTTAAAGAATGATTTATCTGAAATTTTCATTTTCATTTATAAATTTCCTTATTTATGATTATATTCATCTATCACTGAAATGCAAGTTTTGTGGGCCAAGGATTTGACTGTCTACTACTCTGTAATGGCCTTTAGTAATAACAACAGAAGGTGCTCAGTGAATCACTAGTATATAAATAATGGCCAAAATTACATACACTCTATGGAAGTTGAGGTTTCTCATTCACAGATTCCCTCTGAAGTTCATTGTTTAGACCCTTCCTTTTCCTGCTACTATCACCTCAAGGAAAAGTCTCTTACTAGGGACTTAACCTTCACGGTCAGAGCCTGAAACCAATTAGAATTTTTAGACAGCTTGTAATGTTTCTCAAACATTCTTTCTGGTGATAAAATTCATCTTAGGTGAATGTTAAAATGCTTTTCCTAAATATTGACTCAGTAGGTTTTCAGCAGGAACTTCTATATTAAAATGATCATGATCATGAAATATTCCAGCATATACATATTATCATGTACATTTGGAAACCTTAGCCTAGAGAAGCAGTTCTCAACCATGGCTTGCATGGATATACCTGCAGAGCTTTATAAAATATAAAATAGTGGTTACCTAGGGTGAGGATTGGGAGTTAAATAGGAAGTTGTCAACCAAATGAGACAAAGTAACAGATTTATAGATTGGACAAGACTAAAGGTCTTATGTACAACATGAGGACTATGGTTGATAATAGTGTATTATATTCAGGATTTCTGCTAAATGAGTAGATTATAGCTGTTATTGCCACAGGGGAGAGGGGAATTGGTAACTGTGTGAGATGATGAATTTGGTCATTTGTTTCACTATAGTAAATCTTACTATGTATTTACATCTTATTATGTAAATGTATCTTATCACACCGTATTGTTATACCTTAAATATACACAACTAAATTTATTAAAATGTTTAAAAAACAAAAATATCAGTTTCTTGGCCCAACCTCTGGATATTCCGCTTTAATCTGGGGTAAAGAATGAGCATTGAGATTTAAAAAAAAAAAATCTTCCCAGGTGATACTAAGGGACAGCCAGGGTCAACTACCATTGACTTAGAGCACTGGTTCTCAAAACATGTGTGGGGATTTTTAAAGTCCTGGTGCCCAGGTCTCAACCTAGAAGAGTTAAAACAGAACCAACCTGGGATGACATAAGAAACTTTTAAAAAATGCTTTTTTAACTTTTTATTTTAAAATAAGTGTAGATTGCGGTAAAGTTGCAATAATGATACTAAGAGTTACCATGTCACCTTCACCCAGATTTCTCAAATGTCTTATCTAACCATAATGCAATTATCAAAATTAGAAAATGTGATAGAATATTTTAACTAATTTTTAGGTCTTATTTGAATATTATCAGTCTTCTAGTATATTGTCCATTTTCTGGTTCAGGGTCCAGTCCAGGATTCTGCATTAATGGAAGTGAAATTAATAAAATGCAAAACTAAAGGCATTTTATATGTGATAAATTGCTTGCAAAAAAAAAATTAACCATTTTGAAGGGTGTTGGCTATTTTTTAGAATGCCCTCCAATTGAACGTGTCTGATGTTTTCTCATGATTAGACTGGGTTTTGCACTTTTTGAGAAAAGGTGATGTCATAGCTACACTCCGTATGGCATATCAAGAGCTCATGATATTGATATGTCATATGACAAGTATCAGTCTGTTTCCAAACTCCTCAGGTGATTCCAAAATGCAGCTGAGTTTAAGAAACACTGGTATAAAGGATATTACAGCATCTCCAGCAACCTGTTGTTATTAATACCTAATTGATCCTGGCATTTGAATGTTTCAGAAAGGATAACAAGAAAAAAAAAAAACATTTTAGGATAAGGAAAACTAATTATACAAATAACTGGTATTTGGACTTAAAATTTTGTATTGAATGTTTACTACATGGTAGGCATTGTGTTAGGTTCTTGGAAACAAAGATAAACAAGATGTAAACTAGCCCTTAGGGAATTTAAGGTAATGGAGAATAGAGTATTTTTAGCATAAAATAACAAGTGCCAATAAACAAGGACTATGAAGGCTTCCTGAAAGTGAGGCTACCTAAGCTGACTCTTTAAAAAGAGTAAAAGTTAGTTGATGGAAGAATGAGAATGGCCTTCAGGCAAAAGAGGAACTCCATGAATCAAAAACTGGAGGCAAGAGTGAAGTTTATAGGAGGAGGGATGGAGGAGGTTGTATAGATTATTTACATTTGCTTTTAGTATTATATAATGTTTCTGTGTTTTTTAAATATGATAACAGGATATAAATTATATAAAAATAAAACTGCATGACAAGTTTAGTGTGGGCTTTGATTACTAATGTGCAAAAATTTAGGTTTATTCTTCTTTACAAAAAATTGTCTTCCAGTTATCTCCTATACATTCTTTTTCTTTCTTTGGCTTAGAAGATCTTTTTTTCCAAAGATTTCAGAAAATACTATGGCACACTCAGCACCCTAATCAGTGCTAAGAGGAATAAAAAAGAAGGATAATAAAATATAATCTTTGATATCCAGATGCTATTATTTATTTGGAGAGACAAGTTGAAATGATCCACCACCATGACCACATTCAAGCTGACAGAAACGATATGGATTAAGTTAACCAAGGACCCACCAATGCCACTACTTTTAAGACAAATGAAATATTCATGCTAATGAACTTAACTGCATTTCAAATGAGTTTCATATCTGAAAATCTAAGGATAAATATAATCTTTAGCCACCTCCGTCCATTGGAAAATCTATTTTATCTTTTGCAAATGCAAGTGTCACTGAATTCTTTCTCAGGAGGACACAGAGAATAAATGAAATCAAATGCACAATGCTTTGTGGCTTTTTATCTACCTATGTGGCAATTAACAGCTAAATTTACCAAATGCTATCTATCAGGAGGCCTTAATATTGAATGTTTCTGAAGTCTTTATGGATCCAGGGGGATTGAATATACTGAATTCTAGTTTGAGTTTTAAATGTTACACTCATTTAGGCCTGAGATCGACATATTTCAGGCTAAGAATAGAAAACATAGCTAGCTGCCCACACAGAATATTCATATGGAGATTGAGGGACAATAACAAAATTCATTTACTTGATATATAGAAATGTAACTATTCAGAATGGAGGCATTAAAGAAAGCACTGTCCGGTTTCTCATCTCAGCTTCAAGTCTTAGAACAACACGAATTTTTGCAATGCACTCAATCTTCAGGCAAGCACGGGGTGGGGGGTGGGGCGGGGGGGTCACAGCTTTCAACAGATGAAGCTTTAGTATCTCAAACCATACATAAATCTCATATAAGTGTTCCTCCTCACGTAAGTATTTCCCTAGTACGAGCGGTTCCCTTTGCTGCACTAGCACAAATGATTATTTATTGAACCTCCTCCTCTTTGAAATCAAATCTACTTTAAAAAATTTTGCAAGGCTGCGCTCGGTGGCTCAGCCTGAAATCCCAGCACTTTGGGAGGCTGAGGTGAATGGATTGCCTGAGTCCGCAGGTTCAAGACCAGTTCGGGCAACTTGGTGAGACCTCCTCTCTACGATAAATAAAAAATTAGCCAGGTGTAGTAGCATGCACCTGTAGTTCCAGCTACTTGGAAGGCTGAGGTGGAAGAAACACTGGAGCCCAGCAGGTCGATACCGGGGAAGCCATGAGCATGTCACTGCACTCCAGCCTGGGCAGCAGATTTTTACTCATACTAAAAAAAAAAAAAAAAAAAAAAATCTAGCTAGCATAAACACAAGGGAGCATCCCCAGGAATTCCCTCTCACTCTCTCCCCTCTCTTTCTAAGATACTGTTCTTAAACTAGGCTTCAAAATTCTAAACTGAACTGTTATCACAACCAAAAGCCAGAATTCTAGTAGCTGATGGGATACTTCAAATGCTAGTGAACCAAATGCTAACATAAATAACTAATTAAGTTTGTATATTTATGTACTTACACCCAAAGTGAAGAAAAAAGAACTTTCAAGTGGATTTCTGTGGCTCATTTCTTTTGTTAATCATTGTGTTTCAACAAAATTGTGCTCACTTCAACAAAAAATATTCTCTAATCACAATAATTATTGAGCCCTATATAGCTAGGTTGAATACTATGTGGTTGAACACTATATCTAACAGACTATTTCCCAATATAAATATAATACTCCAGGATGAGTGAATTTTCCGGGTAATTTACATACTTATTTTAAAATGTAACTGCTTTTGATAGTAAACTATTTGAACTATATTACTCCAATTAAATGCCCAAGTAAACAAAGGTATAAAAGAATGGAAGTACTGAGAAAGGACAGATTTGAGACAGGGAGAAGGTTTCAGAGGAAAGGTAGCATTTGAATTAAGTTTTCAAGCATTAATAGTTTATTAAGTAGCTGGAGGTCAAAAGAGTGGAGGACTATTCTCCAAACAAAGGATAAATTCAGTGCTTAAACTCTAGTTGTTTTCTTCACTGCATAATCATCACTAATCATTACTTAGTTTGGACTGTCAAGTGTTCTAGATAGGGGATTTGTTTCCATAATGGGTGAAATCCAGACGGGTGAGGCTTTTGAAGGTCTAACTAATGACTTAGATGGAACACTGTTGTGTGAACACATTGCTTTTGGTCTAGTATTTACTTGCTCTTCATTGTCTTCTTTGCCTTTCTTTGTCTAGAGTACACAGAATGTTTCGGGAGCTGTAACTATAACTTTTTCTCCACTAAACCCTCTGCTTGGAGAGACAGCAATCTGTCTGCTGGTGAATGCTTGGTGACCACATTACCAGTAGGATTCAAGATTAACATCAGTTTCCTGAATTCCACTTCTTAGTAGGATTGTAGATATTTAAGTTCTTCAAGTCACAGTTTTCTGATCTGTAATACAGGAATGATAACATCTACCTCACAGCATTGCTGTAAAGGTTAAATTAGACATCCAGGAAAAGCTTATAAGTACAATGCCAGGCTAATAGTAAGAATTCAGAACTTGAGCCCGCAGGTTCAAGACCAGCCTGGGCAATTTGGTGAGATCTCATCTCTACAATACATAAAAAATTAGCAGGGCATGGTAGTGCGTGTCTGTAGTTCCAGATGCTTGGAAGGCTGAGGTGGAAGGATTGCTAGAGCCCAGCAGGTTAACACTGGGATGGCCATGAGCATGCCACTGCACTCCAGCCTGGGCAACGGAGTGAGACTCTTGACTCAAAAAAAAAAAATTTCAGAAATATCAGTTATTTTTATTCAAGATGACCTCTGGTCTGCTAAAGGATATTTTCCCCAAAGCAGGAGATATAGCAATGAGGATTGCTTGTATCCTCCTAAATCATATACTGACAGCTAACCCCAAACTTGGTATTTGGAGGTGAGGCCATTGAGAGGTTATTGGATCCTGAGGGTAGAGCCATCATGAATGGAATTAACACCCTTGTCCTTTGCATATGTGAGGACATTGCGAGAAGAAGAGGGTTGTTCATAAACAAGGAAGCAACCCTCACTAGACATCAAATCTGTCAGCACCTTGCTCTTGAATTCCCCAACCTTTAGAACTGTGAAAAATAAATTTCTGTTGTTTATAAGCTATCCAGTATATAGTATTCTGTTATAGTGAAATGGCTGTTAGTGACCTAACCAAGGTAACTCCATTTTGTAGTAGTTCTTCCATTTTGTCTTCCAGTTCTCCCTCTCACTCCTCCTCTGTATGACCACCCTAACCTTTCCAGTAGGCCATGAATCATGTCCTGCAATGTATGGCTTTTCCATTCCCTAACCTGGAGGGCTATAGCATTTCTGAAATAGTTCTGTCACACTATGTGATTTACATTTCCCCCCTAGGGTTTAACGACCTGTATTTTGAAAAATCTCCTTTGTTCCCTACTCAGAACCAAAACCCTGTAACCTTATGGTTTTTGCTATATAAACCCCTTGCTTGCTTCATTTGGGGTTGAGAATCTCTTTCTGGTGTGAGCGTGCACTCAACCACCAGCATTAAAGGACTCAATATTTGACTCTCAGTATGTTGGCAACTCCTTACTTGTGGTGTGGCTATAACATTTGGAGGCCCCAGTGAAATTGCCAAGCCCAGGAAGCGGCCTCACTCTGGCTCTCCCTGGCTTGGTGGAAAAGTTACAGGGGAGGCACCCACTGAGACGTTCCAGGGCCCCATAACCTCTCATCTGGCCCAGAGAGAGTTGAAACGACCACTGGCTTCTCATTGACTCAAAAATACCTGAGTCTGCCTGCATTGTCCTAGGAAGTAAGAATCTGTTCTGTTTATGGCCATTTTATTAAGGGAGTTATGGCCTGATGAGGTCATCCCTTAGATGCTATTCATTAGGCCAAGATGTTGGCTGAATAGAGTCTCAATTCAGTTTCTGATTCCAGTTTTGGTTCCCTCACTGGTTTTGACAATATGGGGTAACAGGCTTCTCTCTGGGCCAGATGAGAGGTTATGGGGCCCTCCAATTTCTCTGTTGGATTTACTGAGGACTATGATGTCCGCCTTTCAAAAGGCAGGCTCTGGACCCTCTGTGAAACTGACTGGCCTTCGTTTAATGTTGGATAGGCCTCCACTGGGTCTCTGGATGTTCGCATTACTCAGTCTGTCTGGAAGGTCATCATAGGGACTCCTGGTCACCCTGACCAATTCCCTTATATCGACCAATGGTTAAATTTAGTCCATAATCCCCCTCCATGGTTAAAGGTATGTTCTCTTAAAACTCAGGACTCTTCTCGCATACTTGTCTTTAAGTCTCTTTGTCCTCTCATCATGCTCATCTGCTCCACAGCCTTTCCCTGTTTTGCTCCCTTCTGAGCCTGCCCCTAAGCTCTACCCCATCTTTTCTCCCCCTACTAAGGATCCTCTGGAAGACCCAGTCATCTCTCATTCTCATTCTGACTTAGGCCCTCACCTTCTTCCAATGTATAATCCATAAGCTTCTTCACCTACCGTCACTCCTGCCCCCCCCCCCCCTTTTGCCCTCTCTGCCTCTGGCTTCTTGCCTCCGATCCCAAATGGATCTGGCCCCTCTTCTTCCCCTCCAGGAAGTTCCCCTTCTGCCGGGGCAGATCAGACTGAGCGACCCTTTTTGGTGTATGTTCCTTTTTCTACCTCTGATTTGTACAATTAGAAAGCTCAAAATCTGCCATTCTCGGAGAAACTTCAGGTTCTGACCTCTCTGGTAGAATCAATCAATCATGCATACTCATCGCCCCACCTGGAATGACTGCCAGCAGCTTCTTTTAACCCTATTTACCTTAGAAGAGTAAGAGTGCATCAGAGTTGAGGCTAAAAAGTTTATTCTAGCCTCAACTATTGGTACAAAGGAAGAAAGTCAGGAAGTTTTAAATGAAGTTTTTCCCTTTTCTCATCCAGATTGGGACCCTAACACTTCAGGGTTCAGGGTGTTAGATACCTATCACTAGACTCTATTAGCTGGTTTGATGGGAGCACCCTGGAAAACTATCAATCTTTCCAAAACTACCAAAATTCTTCAGGGTCCTGAGGAGTCATCAGGGGCATTCCTTGAATGTCTTTAAGAAGTGTTTTGTACCTATACGCCATTTGATCTCTCAGCATCCGAAAATGCTCGGGCCATTAATTTGGTTTCTTGGCCCAGGTGGCCCCTGGTACCCACAAAAATATTACAAAGGCTTGAGGGCTTTGCAGGAATGAATATCTCCCAGCTGCTCAAAGTAACCCAAAAGGTTTTTAATAACCATGATGCTGAAAAACAAAAACAGGTGGAGCAGGAGGCAGATAAAACAGTCAAATACCAGGCAAAAAAGTTGGTAACTGCCCTCCAAGCCTCCCAGCCTGACTCAAGACTGCCACACCAGAAAAAAGGGGAGACTAGAAAAGGACAAAAGGGGACTGGATGTTCCCTGCTGGCTAAGGATCAATGTGCATATTGCAAAGAATTTGGTCACTGGAAAAAAGATTGTCCCCGTCGCCCAAAACAGACAACCCTAAGCCAGTCCTGGTTTTGCCCACTGCTGGGGAGACTGAAAATGACTCTGGCTGGGGAGGCCAGGGCTCTTTTTCCTTAGGCCCCCCAAGAGCCCATGGTAACTGCAGCTATCAGGGTCCACCTGGTCCAACTCTTAGTGGATACTGGGGTGGAGCTTTCAGTTCTAAAAACACCATTGGGACCCATGTCCAACAAGCAAATTTCTGTTCAAGGGGCAACGGGAGCAATTATAAACTGCAAGTTTACCTCCAATTGGACCATTGACTTAGGGCAAAAATGGGTTACCCACTCATTCCTAATAGCCCCTGACTGCCCATACCCCCTCATGGTCCAGGTTTTGCTTCAAAAGTTAAGAGCAACCATTGCGTTTTCACCTGACAAAACTGAAATGTTTGTTCACACTGCCTATCAAATGCTTCTAACTATTCCACTTTCTGAAGAGTACCTTCTAACTTCTTCTAACTCCTCCACTGAGAAGGCCCCATCAAGTTTTCTTCAGCAGGTACAGCAATAATTTCCTTCAGTCTGGGTGGAGACAAATCCACCAGAATTGGCACAACATCACCCCCGGTTGTGGTAAGTCTACTGGCATCAGCCATCCCGGTCAGATTACATCAGTACCCTATGAATTTGCAGGCTCGAAGGGGAATTGCTCCTCATATGAAAAGACATTTTTTTTTCTTTTTTTTTTTGAGTTGGAGTCTCACTCCATCACCCAGACTGGAGTGCAGTGGCCGCTCCTGGCCACCACAGCCTCGACCTGCTGGGCTCCGGCGATCCTTTCGCCTCAGCCTTCCAAGTAGCTGGAACTACAGGCATGCGCTACCACACCTGGCTAATTTTTTTATTTATTGTAGAGATGAGGTCTTGCCAAATTGCCCAGGCGGGTCTCGAACCCACGAGCTTAGGCAATCCATTCACCTCAGCCTCTCAAAGCACGGGATTACAGGCTGAGCCACCGAGTCTGGTGTTGAAAAGACTTTTAAAGGTTAATATACTAACAGCATGTCAATCGGCATGGAACACTTCTTTCTTGATAGTTAAAAAACTGGGAATCTCTGACTACCAACCAGTCCAGGACTTGAGGGAGGTCAAAAAGTGGGTTGAAACTATCCATCCTACTCTTCCCAACCCTTACATGTTACTCAGCTTACTTCCCCTCAACAGCAGGTTTACACTGTTTTAGATCTGAAGGATGCATTTTTCTCCATTCCCTTGTCCCCATCAGTCAACCCATTTTTGCCTTTAAATGGACAGATCCCAATTCAGGGGATACCAGTCAGCTGATTGGACCCAGTTGCTGCAGGGATTCAGAAACTCTCTGACTCTTTTTGTAATCTGGTCAGTACTGTAGATGATCTCTTGCTTGTGGCAGCAGATTTGGACACTTGTTTAAAAGGCATCAAGACTTCGTTGCAGCTTCTCTAGGACCTGGGCTACTGTGTATTGGCTAAGAAGGCACAACTCTGCTTAACCGAGGTCTCCTATTTAGGATATCAGCTTAAAAAGGGTAAGGAAATCCTAACCATGGCCTGGAAGGAGACAATCCTTTGTATCCCCACCCCAACTTTGAAAAAGCAGGTACAGTAATTCCTGGGCGCAGTGGGATACTGCTGGTTATGGATCCCAGGATTTGCTGAAATTGCCAAACCCCTATATTTAACCACAGCAGGGCATCTATCTTTAATATGGACTGCCATTGAGGAATGAGCATTCCAACAATTAAAAACGGCTCTTACCCAAGCCCCAGCTTTAGCCCTCCTGGATGTTTCCAAGCCTTTCCACCTGTTTATTCATGAACAGTAGGGAATTGCGAAGGGGGTTCTTACTCAGACCTTAGGACCATGATGGTGACCTGTGGGTTACTTGTCCAAAAGGCTGGATCCAGTGGCCTCTGGCTGGCCATCCTGTCTTTGAGCCATCACTGCTACAGCTATACTAGTTAAGGAGGTGGACAAACTGACTTTTGGTCAAAACCTAACCCTGACCATTCCCCATGCTGTAGAGTCCCTACTTCGGGGGGCCACTGGCTGCTGGATGTCAAATGCTCATATCACCCAATATCAAAGCCTACTACTTGACCAGCCTAGACTAACTTTCTCTCCTACTCAGAGCCTCAATCCAGCCACTCTAATGCCCAGTGATGATCCAGAAACGTCAGTTCATAATTGTGAGGACATATTGGATGTCTCTCAAGCCATCCATCCTGATCTTCAGGACACTCCCCCAGAGCAGGTTGATGCTGACCTGTTCATGAATGGCAGCAGTCTGGTAATAAAGAGAGTCCACAAGGCTAGTGTGGTGGTAACCACAGCTCACAATGTAATCTGGTCACAGTCTTTGCCCAATGGCATATCTGTCCAAAAGGCTGAGCTAATTGCTTTAACTCAGCCCCTACACTGGGGAACAGGGAAATGGGTAAATATTTTTACTGACAGCAGGTATGCTTTTGCTACTCTCCATGTCCATGCCATAATGTACAAGGAACGAGGACTTCTTACTGCCGCGGTTAAGACTATAAAAAACAAAGAGGAAATTTCAGCCCTTCTAGAGGCTATATGGCTTCCCACAGAGGTAGCTGTCATTCATTGCAGGGGACACCAAAAACCACACACTTCAAAGGCAACAGGAAATCATCTAGATGATTGGGCAGCTCATGAGGCAGCGGAGCTCCTAGTCGAGCCCCTCACAATCCTAACTAAAACTTCCAGTTCCCTCACTTCCAAAACAGTCCACCTATAACTGAGAAGAAGAGGAGCAAGCTGGCCTAGAGGAAGCACAAAAAGAAACCTCCGGATGGTGATAACTAAGGACTCCAAAATCATCCTCCCAGCCACCCTTAGATGTACTCTGGTAAATCAACTTCATTCTACCACTCACCTGGGAGGTACTAGATTAGCTAAAATGCTAAACCGGTACTACTACATTCAAGATTTAAGAAGTCTCACTGCCACAGCCGCTGAAACATGCCCATCTTGTGCACAAGTAAATGCAAAACAAGGACCAAAACCACTAAATGGTATCAGGGCCTGGGGACTGAACCCCGAAGAAACATGGGAAATGGACTTTACTGAGGTAAAACCCCTTCATGTGGGTTACACATATCAACTGGTTTTTGTGGACACTTTTTCGGGATGGACGAAGGCTTTTGCCACAAAAAATGAAACTGCACTTACAGTCACAAAGTTTCTATTAAGTGAAATTATTCCTAGGTTTGGGCTCCCTCTCTCCATTGGCTCTGGTAATGGTCCTACCTTTACCTCATCCATAGCTCAAATGGTTAGCAAAGCACTAAATATAAACTGCAAGTTACATTGTGCCTACCAACCACAAAGCTCTGGACAGGTAGAATGCGTGAACTGAAGCTTAAAAACTACATTAACCAAATTAATAACAGAGACTGGTGAATAATGGAAAACCTTTTACCCTTGGCCCTCCTCTGAGTCTGATGCATCCCTTACAAGACTGGGTTTACCCCATAAGAAATCATGTTTGGAAGGCCCCCTCCCTTACTGCCCCAATTAAGAGACCCTGTCCTTGAAGAAATTACTAATCAGTCTTTATTAAAGTATCTCCAATCTCTCCAACAGGTCCAGGCTGCCATCCACTCCTACGTCCGTGCTGTTCTACCAACTCCCTCCTCCATGCCCTGTCATTCCTTCCAGCCTGGGAATCTGGTCTACATCAAAAAGTTCCAGAAACTCTTGCATGGAAAGTACCCTTCATCATCATCCTCACCACTCTTACAGCACTCAAGGTTAAAGGGATACCATCTTGGATTCACCACTCCCAAGTCAAAAAGGCCAAGGACAGCAGTCAACAATGAATGACCACACCTGGATCCAACCCTCTCAAGTTAAGACTTACTTGCTCTGGTGTTGTTTCATAGTCAGTCTTCTCCCTAATGGACATTGGTGTTGTTTCATAGCCAGTCTTCTCCCTAATGGACATGCTAGAAATCCTGCCTATTCTTTTTCTCTAACTTATTTTGCATCACGAAAGGTGTTATCCAACCAAAATTGAACATATAAACAGGAACCGTCTGTATTATTCAAGGTTGACCTATCTGACCTCCTGGTTCTCTCAACTAAATTGTATACCTCTAACTCTCTCCTTGGTGCCCTAGATACCGGAAATCTTTATTTTAACCTATACTCCTCTTCTAATCTGCAAGCAGTAGATTCTTTATCTTTGCCCCAGAAGTTCCACTGACTGACAATGTGATCAGGCTGATCACTTCTTCTGCCCTTATTGGAAATGTGTCACTAATTCTACTTACAGTGGGGGGCCCAATGACACCTCCCAACTCACCCTCTGGTGGGCCTCTAGCCCAAACCCAACTCAGGCACCTGTATACATAAAAATTAACAATCCCTTCCACTATTCTTGGGGTACAGGCTTCACCTAGGGCATACAAGCATTTGTAACTGATTATGACCAAGGTGCCCTATTCACCATCCAACAATGGACGCTCACCTACAAAACTTTGGCTAAGCCAACAGGGCCATTGGCAGAACTAGGAGACCCTTTGTTTAGTAATCATCAACCTCCACAACCTATGGAGAACACTGTTACCTGGAGCATGCCTACCCAACAACTAAAGCCAATTCTACAGCCTCCTGGTCTTTTTCCTACGCTAAAGAGTATGTATCGCCTGCTCGACATTACGTTGTCCCAGCTACCCTTGAATTGTTGGCTCTGTTTAAAATCCCCCATATTATATAGGCCTTGGGGTTGAGGCTGCCATCATCAGCAATGCTGATAAAACTAAATGCTCTCCGGGTATTGTTCACATCACAATAGGAGACATAACTGGTAATGCATTGTGCCTTTGAACTTCAGGCTTCAATCTAATAGCATCTCTTTTTTCTGACATTTGCAATCTGTCTCTCACTCTAACCATGTCAGAGTCCATGGCTTATGTGGCCCCTACTAACACTTGGTTAGTATGCTCTGCAGGACTCACAAAATGTATTACCACTGAAAAGTTAAACAATGAACCTACCTTATGTGTTGCCATTCATGTACTTCCCCAGGTATATGCTTATAGTGGCCTTGAGGGAACCCTTTTGCTGACTCCTCTTGGCCTTCTAGCAGCTTGTTGGAAATGTGCCACCCCTTTGCTGGTACCTACCTTAATAGGCCTCAGTGTAGCTGGGACAGCAGCTCTGAGCACCACAGCCCTAGTCTGCAGTGACCTAGGTTTATCTAACCTGGCTCAAGAAATGGATGCAGGCATAGGACACCTTCAATTTGCCATGGATCAGCTCTTGACCAAGTCACATTCTTAGCAGAAGTTGTGCTCCAAAATCGCAGAGGTCTAGATTTATTATTCCTGTCCCAAGGAGGACTCTGTGTAGCGCTAGGGAAATCATGCTGCTTCTATGCCAATAAATCAGGAGTCATTAAAATCACTCTCCAAAAGATTCGAGAAAATTTGGACAGAAGAGTAAAGGAAAGAAAGAATAGCAAATCCTGGTTTCAAAGCCTTATTTGATTGAAACCCATGGCTAACCACTTTAATTACAGGTCTGGCCAGCCCCCTGCTTCTCCTCTTTCTTGGTCTGCTCATTGGGTCCTGTATATTAAATTGGATAGTCCAGTTGGTTAAACAACAAACTGCATCTGTAAAACTCATGTATATGAGGGCCCATTACAATTCTTTGCCCGTGATAGATGAGTCAACGCTTTGACACATGAACAACTAAGAGGAGGGAATGAAATGGCTGTTCGTGACCTAACCAAGGTAACTCCATTTTGTAGTAGTTCTTCCATTTTGTCTTCCAGTTCCCCCTCTCACTCCTCCTCTATATGACTGCCCTAACCTTTCCAGTAGGCCAGTCCCATGACTTATGGCTTTTCTGTTCCTTCCCCTGGAGGGCTATAACATTCCTGAAACAGTTCTGTCACACTATATAATTTACACTCCGCCCCCCTCCAGGGTTTAACGTCCTGTACTTTGAAAAATATCCTTTGTTCCCTACTCAGAATGGAAACTCTGTAACCTTATGGCTTTTGCTATATAAACCCCTTGCTTGCTTTATTCGAGGTTGAGAGTCTCTTTCTGGTGTGAACCTGCTCTCGACTACCCACATTAAAGGACTCAATATTTGACTCTCAGTGTGTTGGTGACTCCTTACTCACAGTGCGGCTATAACAATAGCAGTCTGAACAGACTAAGATTGTGATACATCATGTGAAAAACAGGTATAACAGGACATTAGTAGGAAAGAATCTTTAGTGTCATGTACAGAAATAACACTTTGGTGTTTTTAAGAACTAGAACTTTCCCAAGTGTGCTCATACATAGTTTCGAATATTAATATTCATTCAGAAATTCAACAGGGGTATATTGTCTCCTATGTGTCTAGCCCCAAGTAAAGAGCTGGGGAGATAGTGATGAACCAGGCAGCCATGACTCTTGCTTTCCTGGTGTGCATGGTCTAAGTAAGAATGATGGCTACTTCAAAAATGTTTGATTCATTTTATGATGAGGAAATACAGGGAGCTTTGGGGGTTTTGCCATCAGATTTGTGACGTCAGATTTCCTTTGCCCCAAGGAGCATTCTTTCTATTTAGGCTGCTTCAATTCTCTGAAGGAAATAGCAGCACATAGCTTAGATTTCCATCACTGCTGCTTTTTTTCCCCCCCAGTAATCATGATTTTGAGGCAGGTGTAATCTTTGCAGGCAATAGAATTGCTGCTTTATGCTGCTTTAATATATTCATGAATGTGTGGGGGTTATTTTTGTGTTGTGATCAATTTTCATTGTGGAGGAAAGATTCTGTGATTGGATGTTTAGACAAGAAATTCTTATTCTGCAGCTGGTTTTAGGGTACCAGAAAATGGCACATTTTATAATATTCACAAATTATATTACTTCTGCCATCATAAATATTTTGAGAACTCTAAAAATCAACTCAAAATCTCTTCATATTAATAGAAAATGACAAAGCAATAGTCAATACACATCCCACTAATATATCTAGCAGTCTTTCACACATAGCAATTTCCTCTAAACTATACTTCATGGAGCCCCAAACATACAGGGTGCTAGTAAATTTAAACTACTTTAACTGGTTATCAACTTGTTATTGAGCAATCAAGTGCAAACTACTTTTTAATTAACGCTTTTTTACTGGTTAGTGGAGAAAATAATATCTGTTTATGTTTCTTATTGAGCTTTTTATGTTATAACATTTTGTAGCTTCTTTCTTCATAGATACTAAAAAATGTTTAGCTATAAAGCAAGAGAGAGGCAAAGGTTAAGTTAAAATGGAAAGTTTCTATCCTGTTCCTCTTTATGTCTACTTTTATGAACAAAGGGAAATTCTGGCTTTGTGGGAGGAGTGCTGGACCAGGGGTCAGGAGAGGTGTTAATTAGCTATTTAACTTAGAGTAAATCCCATGAATCTCTGAGTCTGAGTTTGCTTAAAGCAAAATGAGTGAGTCAAATAAGATACTTGCTAGGATCCATGTTAGGTATAAAAAAAATGATTCACAGCAATTCACACCCATTAGGATGACTATTATTTTTAAAAACACACTCACAAAAGCAGAAAATATGTGTTGGCAAAGATGTGGAAAACTGAACTCTTGCATTGATGGAGGGAATGCAAAATGGTGGAGCTCCTATGAAAAACAATATGACAGGTCCTAAAAAAGTTAAAAATAGAATTATCATATGATCTAGCAATTCCACTTCTGGGTATATACCCAAATGAATTGAAAGCAGGGGCATGAACAGACACTTGTACACCCACATTTATAGCAGTATTATTCACAATAGCCAAAACATAAAAGTAACCCAGGTGTCCATTGATGAATAAATTGGATAAGCCAACTGTGGCACACAATGGAATATTATTCAGCCCTAAAAAGAAAGGAAATCCTGACATATGCTACAACATGGATGAACTGTGAAGATATTATACTAAGTAACAAAAGTCAGTCACAAAATTACAAATACCGTATGAGCTTAACTTACATGAAGTACCTAGAGTAGCCAAATTCAGGGACAGAAAATAGAATGGTGGCTGCCAGGGTGTGAGAGAGGGAGGAATGGGGAGTTTAATGGGCACAAAGTTTCAGTTTTTCAAGATTAAAAAGTTAGAGATTAATGGGATATTGACTGCACAATGTGAGTGTAACTAATATCACTGAGATGGGCACTTAAAATGGTTAAAATGATAAATTTCATGTTATGTATATTTCCCACAGTTTTAAAAATGAATGATTTTAGGCACAATGACCCAAAGGGTTAGAAGTCTGATAGTTATATATTTCTAGATTCTCCAGTTAGTAGAGGTGCCATGTAAATTCTATTGAGGATTCGGAAAGAAGATGATAGGGAGAAGCCGCTACTCTCCCCTACTGGTAGCAGAGGTAGACATAGGGGCAGATGGCAACAGAGGTTTTCAGAAGCTTCTTGGCAATTCTCTGCAAGTTGTTCACTTCACTGCTGCAGGCAGCTGAGAGCCTTGACTGTGGCTTCCAGCCATATTGACACTTCCGGGTTTGTCCCAAACCAGCAATGGTTCTTTCTAACCTTTAATCCCAGCCCTTTCCATAGCTTTGTAGGCAAATAATTCCCTGTGTCAAGTTCTTTCTTGCTCAAATATCTACAGTAGGTTCTGTTTTCCAAAGCAAATCTTAACTGACATTCAGAATTGGCTCATCATTAGTATTCATGAGGAGAAACTCACCTACTTATATCTGAAGAAATCAGCTCACCTCTAAGGAAGGAAATAGCTTTTATAAAATTTTAAAGATACTAGTTGTGGTTAAGAATGCACAATTTTAGCTGGGCTCGGTGGCTCAGCCTGTAATCCCGTGCTTTGGGAGGCTGAGGTGAGTGGATTGCCTGAGCCCAAGGGTTTGAGACCCGCCTGGGCAACTTGGCGAGACCTCATCTCTACAATAAATCAAAAAAAATTAGCCGGGCGTGGTAGCGCGCGCCTGTAGTTCCAGCTCCTTGGAAGGCTGAGGCGGAAGGATCGCCAGAGCCCAGCAGGTCGAGGCTGCAGTGGCCGGGAGCGGCCACTGCACTCCAGTCTGGACGACGGAGTGAGACGCCAACTCAAAAAAAAAAAGAATGCACAATTTCTACAGTTTTTTTTGTTGTCTTCTCCTTTGTTTAATGTATATATAATGTTTAGAATCGTTAACCCCTCACTCTACGAAAATGAAATAATCCATTAACATAAAACATGGAAGAGAAACAAAGATAAATCGACAGCATCCTTTTTTTTTTTTGAAGTCCAATGAGTCTTTATTTGGTAATTTAACAACAATTCATCAAAATTAATTTTAGTCAGATGAAGAATAATGTCTCTTAGGAGTAAATTGAGGAAGATATTTCAAAGATCCTCCATTGCAAAATATTTTCATCTGTGTTGAAATTCTGCACTATTGCATACTATAACATTAGCATTGATTTTTTTTTTCCTATTTTAATTTTCATCTAAAATTGTGGGGTACAATTCAGGGCTAGGTATACAAATATTCACCATGCAGTTACCCTTATTGATGAGGTAATTGACAGCATCTCATGTGGGAAATGTATTTAAAAAAGGGGTGTAAAAATACTGATACTGGAACGAACACAGATAAATTAAACTAATTAAATTCAATTAATTTCAAAGCAGGGTTTTTGATAAATAGAATTTGTATGAAATTCTGTGAATGACAAATATGATGCTCACTAGGTAACCTCCTTCTCCTTTCCTTCCTTCTGCTCTGGAGAATCCTCCAATTTCTAACCTCGAAGCCAGCCACAGAAGATGTCTCTGAGAAGCACTGACATGCAGAAGGTCTATTTTTTGTGCTTTTTGGTGAATAAAGTTGCAAATTCCCATAGGTATAGCCAATGCATCATTAAAAAGTCAGGAATGGGAACTCAGACTTGTGAGTCTTAACTCAAAAGCTAAGGGACTTACCACCCACATTTGCAATCAGCTACAGGCAAAAAAATAATCTACCATACCCTTTTGGAAGGATCATTGACACAAACTATCTATTTATGACAAAAGAGCAAACCAAGGAATGCTGAAGTTTTACTTACAAAAAAAAAGACTCTTGAGATACCAGAACTAAGTTACAGATAATTCCGTTAATTTTTTTTTTCTCATGACCCTAGGCCTCGAACACAATAATGAGAAATTTAGTTTCTTGCAGTGATATTATTTTATAGTTACTGTGAACAGCATAATATATTTGAAACATTTAAACAGAATCTATTTTTATGCAGTGATGCTACCACAGTTTTGTGGAAGGGATTGCAAATTTAAAAAGTTAATTAAAAAAAGCCTAACTCACACTGGAAATTTACTAAGACAAAATAATTTTATGATTATATATGTGAATATATATAATAAATATGAATGTGTATAATTTTCTCAAAATCTTTGGCAGGAATATATACTGGTAAGAAAAACATAAGCCTTTTATGAGCTTTTTAAGTTCTTAATAAGAATCTCATGTTTAGGAAGCTCTGCCTTCAAAATTTCCTAGAGTTGCTTTTAGAAGATTAACAAAAATCCATAGAGAGGGAGTGTTTTCCTCAATCAGGTAAACCACCAATTTAGGCTATTTGCTGTTTTGTTTTACTCTCTTGTGAACGTGTTTCATTTTAGGATTTCAATATTCATAGTAATTTCCAAGTATAACCTTAGCTGCTAAACAGTCTGCCTACATCTTAAAAAAAAAAGACTCTAAAGAGCTGGGGAAAATCAACTCCCTGGCTATTAAAATTGTGAAATAGTTGTGCTCTGTTTGTAAAAGAAAGATTGCTTTATCCATTGATGGCAGCAAAAAAGAGTCTAGCTTTTATACAGAAGCTAGCCTCAAGTCCTTACTCTGCAAGTTACTAACTGTGGGATCTTAGGCAAGCTATTTATCGTGTCTGAGCCTTAATTTTATCCATTTGCAAAATGGAGATTAAAAACTACATAACATATATACTCAATATTAAACAGAATAATACATGGAGCCAAGAGTCTATACACAGGTGAAAAACACTGGGCCTAGATAAAATGTTGGTATCTTATCCTCACTTCATATTATGTGTTTCTTTTCTTGCACCTTTGAGATCTCTGCTTCTTCTCTAGGTTCCCCTTGGGAACTATTTTTAAACCTTCAGTTCTAATCCTTGCTTCTCCAATTCTCACTGAAATCAAAAATTTCCATAGCTCATCATACCCAGGGAAATGCTTCTGTTCTTCTAAGGTATCAACTACCAATTTTCTAAACTCAGTTTTGCTAAGGTGCTAGTAAGCAAGAACTAGTCTGGTTTGAGATTAAACTGAAAGGCAATATTTTGGTGTAGATATGGTTTTACCATGCTCCTTGAGTCGTGCCATGTGTGCTGGCACCAGTGTTTTCCATGAATCTTGTTTCTTTCATTTCTTCACCATTGTCCTTAGTAGGGACTAATATAAAACAATCGTGAAATGCACTTGTATTTCTTGAGGAAAACTAAGAAGAGCACGGAGCATGAGTTTATGCCTGTTGGTAGATGCAAATGAAGTGAGATTAAATAATTTGTGTCAGGACCTTACACATTAAAACTGTCTGGTGGCATTTTACTAATTTCACAATAACATAAAGCTGCTTACCTTTATTTTCCTCTTACTATGTGTCTGACATACTTTTAAACATTTTAAAAACATGAATTATCATACTCTTGCAAGCTGCTTTAGATAGGTATTATTTGTGAAATATTTAACATGTTTTAAAGGTTCTCCTAATTTTATTTTGACTCCATTTTATTATTTTATCATTATTTTTTGAGTCAGGGTCTCAAACTGTTGCCCAGGCTGGAGTGAAGTGGCACAGTTATGGCTCACCACAGCTTCAACTTCCTGGGATCAGACAATCCTTCCACCTTATTCCGCCTCAGTCTCCTGAGGAGCTGGGACGACAGGAACCCACCACTAAGTCCAGCTAATTTTTAATTTTTGTGTAGATATAAGGTCTCACTATGTTACCTAGGCTGGTCTTGAACTCCTAGGCTCAAGCAATCCTCCTGCCTCAGCCTCTCAAAGTCCTGGGATTATAGGAGTGAGCCACCATGCCTCGCCAGGATATCCTAATTTTAAAAGCACATTGTCCACATTTAATCCTTTGAAGAACACAGTGACGTAGACAATATATTTTTACTAATGTAAAAACAGGTTCAGAGAAGCTAAGCAACCTTCCTAACTCCACATAGTAAGTGGTAGAACCTGGATTTAAATCAGAATATATTTGGATCTATAGTCAAAACTTTTAGCCTCTTTAATACTGCCTCTTACTAAGGGATCCTCCTAACTGAGGGCAGCAATATAGAAGTACTAGAAGGAAAAGGAAATCATTTTAGAAGTCTATCAAAACACAGACAGACATTGACGTGGCATTATATATTCTAAAACATTAAATGGCATAGATATTTATTAACATGGTTTTGCATACAAATCAAAAATATTATTTTAAAAGAGGAAAACAGATAAACTGTAGGACAGAGTTTTCTAGAATTCCTTATTTTTAGATTTATTATTTTCATAGAGTCCCTTTTTATATTAAGCCAAAAAGTTATTTTCCTGGAACTTTTACCCCCTAGTTTTAGATTTGCCCTTAGAAGCCATACAAATGATGGTCGATCCTTGGGTCTTCAGAATGGACAACAGCTATAATAGATCTCTGTGATCCAGATCCTTTAAGATGACATTCTCTTTTTGGCTTGCTATGTCATTTTGTTGATAGTTCATCCCAAAGAACAAGCTTCCAACTAAAATCAATGGATCTTTTAAAATCCAAATTGCTGCTAGATCAGATTTTCTGAAATCTGTATAATTGACCTTTCAAGCAAAGATAAGAAATTAACCCTTAAACTTATTAAATATTAACTTTTCAGTATGAGACAATTTGATAAAGTTAGAATCAATTATATTATTTTTCAGTTTGGATCTTTTATTCAAGGTGAATTTATCTTGTCAGATTTTGATCTCAACCCGATATAAATTGTGTCAATTTATATCTTTTTCTGTCTGAGTCAAAGACATGAATGAAATTTGGATGAGACACTGTCCTAAACTCAGGTCTTGAGGCTCAATACTAAAGACCACTCTCCAATCTTATCTTTTATTACTAGTTACCCTCAGCTGGGCTCGGTGGCTCAGCCTGTAATCCCGTGCCTTGGGAGGCTGAGGTGAGTGAATTGCCTGAGCCCGCGGGTTCGAGATCCACCTGGGCAACTTGGCGAGACCTCATCTCTACAATAAATCAAAAAATCAGCCGGGCGTGGTAGCGTGTGCCTGTAATTCCAGCTACTCGGAAGGCTGAGGCGGAAGGATCACCGGAGCCCAGCAGGTCGAGGCTGCGGTGGCTGGGAGCGGCCACGGCACTCCATTCTGGGTGACTGAGTGAGACTCCGACTCAAAAAAAAAAAACCAAAAAAAAAAAAAAAAAAACTAGTTACCCTCATAACCAGGAGTATTGTGTCATGTGTGCTTCCCTCTAGTTTTAACTGACAGTCATGAATTTGTCAAAGGGTTCTACTAAAATCATGATACTTCCCTATGACATTTTCCTAATCCTTAAGTCTTCTCCTTAAAAAGAAAAGATCTTTGACATGACTCATTCTTAGAAACCTCATTCTAGATCCCACTCCCTAACATTTTTATTCATTTACCATTTCTTTAGCAATCTGTTTAGTTAGCTTCCTTTTGATTTTCATTAAAAAATGATAGTAATTTTATCAGCTCATAAATTACCAGAGCACAAAATATATACAATGCAGAATATATACAAAATATATACATTATCTTATTTACTTTGCACTAAAGAACTCACACACAAACACACAAATTCCCAAGCCAAACCAATCATTCAATAAGTTTTCAAAGACTGACAAAACAGAAAGGGCATGTTTAGTGCTTTAGTGGGACCAATGCATGAACTATATAATGCTAGTTCAAATACACACAAATGAAGTAAAACTACAGGAACAAGACTAAATGCATAATTGTGCTTGTCAATTACCTATTTTTGTTCCTTAGGAACCTTAAATGACTTGTCCACTTTTATCAACTACAATAACAATAAGTAACAGTTGTATAGCTAGCACTTTATGGTTTATATAGAGCTGATACAGACATTATTTCATCTGATAAATTGCTGAGTTGCCCTAAGATAGCATGGCACACATTATGGAGAAAGCAAAATTTAATGGAAAGAAGATAGGCTTTGAAGCCAAATGTGGATTTAAATCCTTACTCTATCTCTTACAAATTGGGTGACTTTGGGCAAGCCATAGAATGACACTGAAATAAGGATTTATTTTCTTGAGTTGGAGTCTCACTCCATCGCCCAGGCTGGAGTGCAGTGGCATGCTCATGGTCACCCCAGTGTCGATCTGCTGGGTTCAGGGGATCCTTCTACCTCAGCTTTCCAAGTAGCCAAAACTATAGGCATGCGGGAACTACAGGCGCACACTATCATGCCCAGCTAATTTTTTGATTTATTGTAGAGATGAGGTCTAACCATGTTGCCCAGGCTGGTCTCGAACCCATGAGCTCAGGCAATTCTTTTGCCTCAGCCTCCCAAAGTGCTGGGATTACAGACTTGAGCCACCACACACGGCCTGAAATGAGGATTTTAAAAGCCTACTGCCACAAGGCTTTTATGATGATTTAATGAGATAATAATGCATACTGTCCACCATGTGCAGTTCCTTCCTCCTTCCTCTTCCCCACTTTAAAGAACTTCACCCTGTCTCTATTTTTGTACAACTTTTAACTTGCTTACCTACATGCAAAAAGCCTATTTTTATGTTAGTCACAGTTGTTGAGTTTGTCAGATCTATCTGGATTCATGAAACCAAAACAAAGGGCACAGCCACTGAGAAAAGATTCCTCTCTATAAAGATATTGAATTATTATAGAGGTTGCTCATTTTAATGCAGTAATACAATTGCACTAAATAAAGAAGTTTAGGAGATGGCAAAACAACAAATTATGATAAATGGTTGGAATTATGAACAGGAAGTTATCAAGTCCAACCTGAAGCTTGTGCATTTAAAAAAAAAGAAGCTGAGCCCAGTTTTGGAACAACAAAATTTAATGAAAGAGAATGAAAAATGGCCAAAAGGAGATGGCACAAGAAATTGAACATGTTTTTATTTATTTATTTAAGATGAGAAAATATGGTTTTAGAAAGTGAGTGAGAGAGAGAGAGATGGGGGGGGGGGGAGTAACCTCCCCAAGGTAGGGGAGGAGGCCAAAGTCAGAAAACATGGTGATGGCCATAGTGCAAAGAGCACATGGCCACACCACAATCTAGTAAGGCAATGGCAGAACATGTTTTTAGAAACAAATGTTATTACAAGTTTAATTTAGAGAAATGGCATGCTAAAAAATTGATGCTCAAAATAACTTTATTCGAATACAGCAGCAATAAAATGAAGAACCTCAGTTAAAAATTTTAGCATTCAAGATTTAAGGCTCAAAGAGGTCTTTGTGATCCCAAAAATATATTAAATCACCTAATTTGCCAAATGTGAGAGTTAGAATCCCAGGAGGATAAAACATAGCCGCTATAGACTGAATTTGTGATCCTGGTCTACACATTTGGTTAGGAGTAAACACTGATATAGTTTATAAATTCATCTGATTTTCAGATCCTATTTGTATTATTAATAATCATGTGATGTGACCCTGATGTCAGCTGGCGGCCTCTATCTCTATACATGTGTTCATGGTGTTCATGTATATTCTCCCTATTTCTGCTCCATTCAGCAAGGATGGGGAACTTAGCCCTTTCATCAGTTTCTACAAGAAGTCCAATCACAGCCAGAATTCCATGATTTGTATAAACTGCTAAAAATTCAGGAGTTGTAGATAGTGGAGTTAGGAAGCGGTATAAAGCCCAGCATTCCACTGTCTAGTTCACCCTTCCCTCGTGTCTTTCTCTCCTTCCTCTCTTCCATCTGGATTCTTTTCTGAGCTCTACTCCTCTCCTTTGGGATTGAGAGTATTTCCCCCTTTCTTACCCCAGGATCTCTTCCTTGTTCTCACTGAAAATCTGTGCCCAGCTTGCAATAATGGCCACTAAGTTGCTTAACTATTATTAAAATCCTTTCCATAGTTGGAAGGCCCATCTCAAATTTCCCTTTTCTCCAAAGTCATCATCTGTTCTTCCTAAATTATGTCTGAACTCCTCCGCTTGTAAACTCTCATGGCACATTTACAGCCTATGTTGTATTAGAATCACAGCACCCTCACTATCTTTGCTCAGTCATTCTAGCTGTCAGCTCCTAAAGAAAAGGGACTTAATTCACTAGCTTCTGTGCTATTTAGAACATTGTTTCCGTGAACTGAATATTTGTATCACTCTAAAAGTCACATAGTGAAGTTCAATCCCCAATGTGATGATAGATGATATTAAGAGATGAGGCCTTTGGGAGGTAATTAGATATGAGGGTGGAGCCCTCATGAATGGGTTTAGCACCCTTATAAGAAGACATGAGAGAGTTTACTTTCTCTCTCCCTGCTCTCTTGCCATGTAGGATAGAGGAGAAGATAGCCATCTGCAAATCGGCAAGTGGGCTCTCACCAGATACCAGGTCTGCTGGCATCTTGATCTTGGACTTTCCAGCCTCTGTGAGTAATAAATATTCACTGTTTAAACTACCCAGTCTATGGTTATTTGTCATAGCAGTTCATACTGACTGAGACAACTGCTTTCATACAACAGGTATTTTGTTAACTTGAATTTTTATTAGATAGAATGTTTCTACCGGTGTCAGGGTCTTTTGTAAATTTGGTTAAAAAAAAAAAGAAAAAAGAATGGCCCATGAATCTGAGCAACGGAGATAGCCTCAGACCCTGTAAGGATTGTTAGGCTTTTGTTTTTGTTTCTGTGTCTCTGCTTCTTCCCCTTCCAAGTTTTCAAATGCTTTCCTTTGAAAGCACCACCTGTGTGAAATTAATGTCTGGTCAGATTGCTCTGTAAATGCTGTTTCCAAGTAGTCCCATGCTTAGTCAGGTTACCTTTGACTTGTCCACGAGGACGGATGGAAAATTTTTCCTCTTTTCTTCTACAGTCCCATTCTGACTCTAGCAGTTTCTTGGGTACTATTCTTTACTTATTTCCACATTTGACAATGACTATGTGTTTACCAGTGATGCTGCTGTTAAAGAGGATGTGAATTCATAGCCTTACTACTAAAAGCCAATGTAGTGTGTACATTGATGGGAACCATCCTTTGGTCAGGTGTTATCTACTTTGTGAGCAGACTAAAATATAGCTTCCTACATTTTTGTAAATTTGTTTTCTTTTTTTTTTGAGTTGGAGTCTCACTCTTGTAGCCCAGGCTGGAGTGCGGTGGCATGCTCAAGGCCACCTAAGCTTAGGCAATCCTTCTGCCTCAGTCTTCCAAGTAGCTGGAACTAAAGTCGCATGTCACCACACCTGGCTAGTTTTTGTGATTTATTGTAAAGATGAGTTCTCACCAAGTTGCCCAGGCTGATCTCAAACCTCCAGCCTCAGGCAATCCTCTCGCCTCAGCCTCCCAAAGTGCTGGGATTATAGGCTAAGCCGCCATGACTGGCATTTTTTTTTTCTTGAGTCGGAGTCTCACTCTGTTGCCCAGGCTGAAGTGCAGTGGCACACTCACGGCCACCGCAGCCTCGACCTGCTGGGCTCAGGACACCCTTCCGCCTCAGCCTTTCAAATAGCTAGAACTACAGGCACCCGCTACCATACCTGCTTATTCATTCATTCATTCATTCCTTCATTTATTTTAGAGACGAGGCCTCACCAGGTTGCCCAGGCTGGTCTCAAACCCCTGAGCTCAGGTAATCCTCTTGCCTCGGCCTCCCAAAGTGCTGGGATTATAGGATTGAGCCGCCACGCCTGGCCTGTTTTCTACTTTTATAACTACACATACAATGGTGGGAAAACTAGTGTATACAATGAGAATTATTTAGGAGGTATGGAATAAATGACATGTATTAACAATGAAATATTTCAAGGAAGTCTGGGCTTTTATTACTGTGATAAGAAATAAAGATATGAAAGGAGAGGATTTTCTAGGGATGCTTTTACTTTTTATATTACATGAGGTCTACATTTATTTTTCTTTGTCAATATAACTTTGTAGTAAGGGTCTTGTTTTGTTTTTCTTCATCACTATAACTTTGTAAGGGTCATAATCGTCAGGACACAATGTAAATTTGATGTTGCTACATTGTCAGGCTTTCTGAGCAAAGAAAATTGGCATCTGGGTTAAAGGGTGATAGAATAGGTGGAGATCAGAAGAGATACAGAAATTTATCTCCCTGGAGCTATGTGTTTATATTTCAAAAGAGGCTAAACCTCTGAGCTATTTTATTTATATTCCAAAGGACTGTAAAAACTTAAGGACTTTTCCCACATGAGTCATTTACATTATGGACAAAGACCGGCTTCTCTACCTTTTTCCAGCTCCTAGACTAATCTCCAGATGAATAATTTCAGAATTCTTACAGTACAAACTCCTATAGTAACAGCTGACATCTGCCTTCATTGTGTTGCCTTGGGAGGCCTGGGGAAGGAACAGGGTTATTACTGGGACAGCAAATACCTCAATACCAGTGATTACTGAACCAGCAATAACAGCTGATCCAGAAACCTCCTTTCTGCTTTTAGGACAAAATAAGTAAATACAATTACCAAAAACATATTCATAATGTATTTTTCCCAGGCTGAGACTACTTATTAATGATAAGCTATTACTATCTCCATTGACCCATCTCCATTTCCTTTCTCCTTCTTTAATAAACTGCAACACTTTGTGCAGTACTTACTAAGCAGATTCAATACTAAGAGATTTGCATGCTTTATTTTATTTAGGACTTACAAAAATCTTAAGAAGAAAGTGTCATTATTTTCATTTAAAGGTTGAGAAAACTAAACAACAAACTTGGTCTACACAGCCAGTGACCAACAAAGCTAAAATAGCCAGGGAATTGCTAATTTTTTGTGTGTGCTTGAAATTATTTTTAGGTCTCTGTGCTAAATTATAGTATTCTATCACAGCTAGAAACTGCTAACACACTTCAAGTGCTCCATCTTAATAATATTTTATCTCTTACTATTTTATTACAATTTATGTCTTTTATAGAATAAAAACTATGTGTACGTGTGATCATGTCCCCATTTTTTTTCTTACTCTAAAAGTTTCTTATAGGGGTCAAGGGCTGGGAGTTAGGTAGTTTGTTTTGAGGAAGAAACACACGTTAATGATAAATTCTCAATTCGGGATGATAACTTGCATCCAAAGAGAGGCAAGTATTTCATATGTGTTGCCAAATGAGGATCTTTCAATTAGTCTTGCTAAAGGGCCAGAAGCATCAGCATCATCCAGAATTTTGTTAAAAATGCAAAATTCTGGGCTCCACCCCAGACCTACTGAGTCAGCATTTGTGTTTTTATAACAGCCCCAATGCACATTAAAATTTAGGAAGCAATTCTTCAGAATATATTTGAAGCTTTAAAGCTTTGCCCTTAGTCCTGCTGATAAAAGGGAAAGCCAAGATTTTGCCCTGTTCAGTGGGTGAATCACGGAACGGCCTTTAGCCCCTGAGCCATTTGCTGTCTGCTGTCCATCTTTAAGTTTTGCGTAAGTCTCAGAATAATGGAGAAAGCTCTCAGGCCATGTGATTTGTGAAGACTCTGCAATAAATAGGGTGTTAAACAGAATGAATCATAAGTGTGATTTACACTAAGGGCACAAACTAATGAACACTGAACTAAAGTTCTGTACCCAAAGCCCCTCTCTGTCTTTCAATAAAGAGTTTGCCACTGCAATCTCCCCCACCCCAACATAGCCTTCATAAACACATTCATTCTCTAATCTTAGAATGTCAGTGCCCCATCCTGATAAACATCTTTTGCACTTTTGGTCAAATAAATGGCATAGTTTCATGATTTCCCTAAATAGCAGAGGCTAGGACAAATTTATTGGCTACGGAGCTGGTGGAAACAAGTAAGATTGCCTCCTCTTTCTCTGCTTGTCCTTTCTTGGTTTGCTTTCCTATTGGTCCCTTCCTGCCCCTTTAGATCTCTGGTCCAGAAATAGTCAGGGGCGGCCAGGAGCTCAGCTCTAGGAGTAACCAGGATTAAAAGAGTAACACAAACTGTCACAGCCAAGAAGAACCCAAGACTGACAACTAAACATAATGTATTGTCCTGGAAAGGATCTTAGAGTAGAAAAAGGGCATTAGGTAAAATGTAAGGATATAGGAATGAAGCGTGGACTTTAGTAAATAGCAGTGTATCAACACTGTGCCTAATAGGCTGTCCTCCATATGCTTAAAGCATGTTTCTAATAGTTATAATTGGGTTTCCTTCTCCTCCTCCTCCTCCTTCTCCTCCTCCTCCTCCTTCTCCTCCTCCTCCTCCTCCTCCTCCACCTCCACTTCCTCCTCCACTTCCTCCTCCTCCTCCCCCTCCTCCGTCCCCCTCCTCCTCCTCCTCCTCCATTATTACCATCATCATCAAAATAGGATCTCACTCTTTCACCCAAGATGGAGTGCAGTGACTTGATTATAGCTCATTGTAACCTCAAACCCTTGGGCTCAAGCAATCTTCCTGCCTCAGCCTCTCAAGTAGCTGGGACTATAGACATACACTGCCATACATGCCTAAATTTTTAGGATGTTTTTATAGATACAGGGCCTCACTTTGTTGTCCAGGATGGTCATGAATTCCTCAAGTGATTCTCCTGCCTCAGCCTCCTAAAGCATGGAATTACAGGCCTAAACTACCGATCTGGGGCTATAATAGGGCTCTTTTAAATTCAATGCATATTAGTTCAAAAGGTCCATGGCTTCAATACTCATTCATTGTTATTTATTTTTATCCTTTTTCTGGTCCACAGAGATAGCCTTTTTGCTTATTAATGATTTTTTTAAAATTGAAAAATGTTAGCTATCATTTATTCAAATATTTAAAGCCTGAAAACCCAGCAGTAACTGGACTATCTCCTTCTTCATTTCTAGTTGGTCACTAATTCTTCTAGATTTATGTCCTTAATCTCTCTGGAACTTTTTTCCTGTCATATTGCCTCTGTTTTAGTTTAGGCTCTTCTCATTCCTCCTTAATTTATTTTGATAATTTGATTTTTAGTTAAGATTTTCTGTGTGCTTACTGTGTGCCAGGATCTTTTATGCAATTTGTATGCATCAACTCATATTATAAACCTGAGTAATACAGGGTAATAGCTTTACATTCTTAACGAAAATCAGAAGTTCAGAGAGGTTAAATGATTGTCCAAGGTAACAGAGCTACCCAAAATGGCCAAGCTAAGATCCAAACCCAATTCTATGTAATTCTAGAGTCAAAACTCTTAAACGATACAATGTGCTATCTTTTCAGCCCATGTACTATACACTATATGACTAAAATGTTCTTCTGTCTGTAGTCATATATATCCCCACCCATTCTCCATATGATGCTAGAAACATCTCTCTATAAAGCAATCTTATCAAGACACTCCCTTAGGCAAAACACTTCAGAAGTTCCCAATGTGCCAAGAGTAGGCCCCAATTTCATGGTATAGTACATACCCCCTCCACTCTCTCAAGCCTTTTGGTGGCCGATAATGGTAGGTATTCAATCATTTATTTTTAAACAAATGTGTAAGCATTCTTAAAAGTGTCCACTGAACTGAAGTTCAGATAGGCTTGTATGGGTGGAGGTAAAAAATAAATATGAGAGCACAGAGAGAGGAAATAGTTATCTTCCTTACTTTCTGGCGATCCCCATCCCATCCCACTCACCCTATGCTTATTTATAAGAATGTTTCTCATATCACAAAAGATCTTTAGTTTGAAAGAATTATTTAAAGTAGGAAGTAAAACCTGCTTTGAATAGCATACCATTGTAGTAAATATTATTGTACTGAGTTTGACACATCTTGACTCACTTGAAATAGAACTAGAAAAAGACCTCAACACTGAAACCACCTACTTGGAAGGAAAATTCTATTGAATTGATCTACAAGATACTCAATAAATCAGAGTCACAAAGTTCAACTCTCTGTGGGCACCTTTGATATTTTATCCACAATATATTATCAAAGATAATGCTTGCCTCCTGTAACTCAGAGAACTATGAGAGAAAATCAATACCTTTTTCTATCAATATGCATTAAAATTTAAGCAAGAAAATAACCTCTGAGGATCTCTGAGTACAAATCCTAGCAAATAGAAAATATTTAAATGCACCAGGCAGGCAGATGCTATCAAAAAAGTCTTGTTGATTTCTATGTTGATGGACTGTCCTCTATATACTGAATATACAATGTTTCTCATATTAAGAAGGTTTATATTTTAAATATAATAGTATATTTAGAGTTTATACTATATTAATAAAGAAGGTTCTTTCAAATCAAAAGTTTATTAGTTATTTCCATAACATGGAAGATTCAAATTGAAAGAGGCTAATCAAATGAATAATCAAACAGAATGGAAGAGACAGAATGCTAAGGTTTGTTGGTCATGATTAGAAAGACATTATGGGCTTTCTTCACCTCAAAACATCAATCTAACCAACTAAAGACTTGTTCAACCTCACTAATCATCAGGGAGATGCAAATCAAAACCACACTGAGATACCACCTAACTCCAGTCAGAATGGCAATTATCAATAACTCAAAAAATTTTATTTTATTTTATTTCATTTTCTTGAGTTGGAGTCTCACTCTGTCGCCCAGGCTGGAGTACAGTGGCACGCTCACGGCCACCCTATCTTTGACCTGCTTGGTTCTGGTGATCCTTCCACCTCAGCCTTCCAAGTAACTGGAACTAAAGGTGTGTGCTACCATGCCTAGCTAATTTCTGATTTATCGTAGACAGGTCTCGCCAAGTCACTCAGGCTGGTCTCGAACCCGCGGGCTCAGGCAATCCACTCGCCTTGACCACCCAAATTGCTGGGATTACATGCTGAACCACCGAGCCTGGCCTATTTTATTTTATTTTGAGCCTGGGTCTCACTCTGTCGCCCGGGCTGGAGTGCAGTGGCATGATCACAGCTCACCCCAGCCTTGCCCTTCTGTGCTCAAGTGATCCTTCTGCCTCAGCTGGCACCATAAGCCCAAACCAGAATGTATGCTTTCTTTCTTGACTGCTGGGATTAAGGAGAATGGAATTGTGCACAATAGTAATTTAGAGCTTAATTCTAAAAATCTATCTCTTCATTTTTGGCAGGAGAAAATGGGTGCTTAGAGAAATGGAAAGACTTGACCAAGTTCACAATATTCCATGCAGATTAGGAATGGGATTATAGATAAATTCATTTTGTGCATTTGGAGGCAGTTTTAAAATTTCAAAATTTGCATGTCTTTCTGTGTCACAAATGACCTTATGATAAAATCAGTTGTCATAGTTACATAAAATTGCAAGGATTTGGACAAAGTCAACTGTGCTGCAGGACTGCAACCTCTGTGGCCAATGAGTGGGACTGGTGATGGCAGAGGACTTGGTAAATCAGCTGGATGGATTCTTTTTCATTGCCATGGTGATGCCCATGCCTTCACTGCATCAAGCTGTAGTCAGTACACAACTCAGATGTACTGTGTAAAAACATGAGGATGAGCCACATTCTCATTTAAGATCATTTAAAATATCTGCTAGGAAGAACAAGTGACAGGAGTGAGTATCCATGGAAGAAAGCAGCAAAGAAACTCAACGAATATTTTTAAGTCACCCTATATACAAACACGGTCATTAACTATTATCCTAAGGGAGTTCATCAATAGGCACATGTCACTCTTGGTGCCTGAGGCTGACAATGCTGCTTTCTCCTTTGTAACACCTTTTCATTAGTTTTTTTTTTTTTTTGAGTTGGATTCTCACTCCGTAGCCCAGACTGGAGTGCAGTGGCCGCTCCCGGCCACCGCAGCCTCGACCTGCTGGGCTCCAGCGATCCTTCCGCCTCAGCCTTCCAGTAGCTGGAACTACAGGCGCGTGCTACCACGCCCGGCTAATTTTTTTTATTTATTTATTGTAGAGATGAGGTCTCGCTTGCCCAGGCGGGTCTCGAACCCATGGACTCAGGCAATCCACTCATCTCAGCCTCCCAAAGGCGCGGGATTACAGGCTGAGCCACCGAGCCCGGCTGCATTTGCTCTTGCTAATGACTGTAAGTTGACATTCCAGTACATGCCCAGGATTTAGTAACCCAGGGCAGTCTTATTCTCTTAAAGTTGAGGTAGCATTCTTTTTTTTAACAAATTCACTCAATAAATTATTTTTCCGTGTCAGGAGCTGAGATAGGCACCAGAGATACAAAGCTGAATAAGACCTAGTCTCAGTGGGCTTGCATGCGTACTAACGGAATGGGACAAATAAGTTAACAGTGATAGTGCTGCATTATAATTGCTGTTGTAGAGGTTATGTTCTGGATGCTATGGGAGCACAGAGAGATTAACCCAGACTAAGGTGGCAAGGATAGTCACAAGGATAAGCAATGCGTTGAGTCAATGAAGGTGGAGTTGGAATTTAGCCATCAGATAGCAGTAGGGAGGCAGAAGGGGGCATGTGCCCAGGAAGAAAAGAGCAAAGAAGAGACATCTGTCTAGCCAGACCTGGAAAGCCAGAGAAGGCTATTTGAAGACTCTGACATTTGACCATCAGGACATTGCAAGTAGGTTGGCATGGCTGAAACACACGGACATGTAGAAAGAGTCTAGAACATCTAAGCTAAGCATAGAACATGAACAGCCTTGATACACATTAGGGAGTATATTTATTCAGTAAAATTTAACTTTTGGAGGATCATAGAGTCTTTTAAGAATGTGGAAAATTTACCGACTCTTTCCCAAAAAATGCAAATGTATGCTCAGAAAGTTTTAAGAGCAAATTCTGGGTTATTGTAGACTCACCTAAACCCGTATCCTTAATCTGTGCTTATAAGTGGCATTCAGCAGATTTCATCTAAGTCCCATTGTAGTAAATGTCTATAATAGATTCTTAAGTTTTACAAGCATATAGGAATAAAGATCTGAAGTTGTTTCGCACTGCAATCTTGTGGGATCTTTTTATAAATTAAATTTTTCTGGCATTTTCTGGTAATCTTACATAAATAATCAATTTAAAAAGCTACAATTTTGTGAAATTATGGGATGCAAAGTCTAAGGTTCCCACTCAGAATGATATTTTCCCGAGAAGTTAAAATATGGTATTTAATCATTCTGATAAAGAAGTGAACTTCTTCATGTGTTGACCCCAAACTCCAATGTAACTGTAACTGGAAATAGGCTAATTAAGGTAAAATAAAGTCAAAATTAAGAAAGAGCTAATTAAGGTAAAATGAAGTCAAAAGGTAGGGCCCTAATCCAATATGACTGATGTTCTTATAAGAAGAGAAACAGACACCAGGGTTATGTGCACACGGAAAAAAGGCTATGTGACAACACTGCAAAATGGCAGCTGTTTGCAAGCCAAGACGAGGGACCTCAGAAGAAAGAAAACCTGCTGGCACCTTGTTCTTGGACTTTCAGCCTAAAAAACTGTGAGAAAATAAGTTTCTGTAGCTTAAGCCACCCAGTCTATGGTATTTTGCTATGTCAGCCCTAGCACACTAAGATAGTCAGTTTTGGTAAATTGTATATTTCTTGGAATTTTTCTATTTCATCTAAGTTATCTAATTTGTTAGTGTACAGTTGTTCATAGTGTTTTAAACAATCTTTTCAATTCCTGTAAAGTGGGTAGTAATGTTTCCGTTTTCACTTCTAATTTTAGTTTTTTGCATATTCTCTCTTTTTTGTCAGTCTAAGCTAAGGGTTTATCAATTTTGTTGATCTTTTCAAAGAATAAAATTTAGATTTTGTAACTCTTTAAAAACAGTGAACTTCACAACAAATAAAAGGTCAAATTATAGTTTCTGCAAGTAAAGTAATTATAAAAATCATAGATACCTTTTAAAAAATTGTTTGAAGTAAAACCATTAACCACTTAAAATTGCATAATTATCCTTATAGACATGAACTAATGATTTGTTATCATATCTGAGAACTATGAAAAGATCAGGAGAAACATAATATAGGATAAACAAGACTATAAGGAAGGCATTTACAATTTCCAGAGAATAGTATCATAGTGAAAACCACAAGGCTTGATATTCAAATACACTATACAAGCAGATAAGCCACAGTGTTATCTTCAGTTGTTATGATGGAGTATCAAGAAAATTCTCCAGTGATACTGCATGAACAGTAAGCAGAACCTGCTAATTTCCCCTCTATTTCTAAGTAAATGTCATGTCTTTCAGAAATCAACAAAGGAAGATAATTTAACATTGTAACTATCTTTATCTTTATAACAGTTCTAAAACCTCAGAAACATCTGTATATCATTGACTCCTAAAGTTATATCTCTAGTACATACTTGTATCCCATACTCCAGACTCAAACATCTAGCAGCCATGATCTCTCATTTGGATATCTAAGCGACGTATTAAATTCAACATGTCCAAAACTTCATATGTTTCCACCTAAATCTACTTTACCCATAATTCTCCTCACCTCATTTCTTGGTAATTTCATTCATCCAGTTGTTTTATTTAAAAGCCTTGAAGTTATCCTTGACTCTTTTGTTTCTCTTAAAACTCACACTCTGTCAGGAAATCCTGTTGGTTCTATCTTCAAAATATATCCAGGGTCACACTATATCTTCCCACCTCCCTGAGTGTTATTTCATCCAGGCTATCTTCCCATCTTACCTGGTTTACTGTGCTTGCTCCCTGTTTCTACCATGGGCCCTCCCTGTAATCTGTTACTAATGTAGCAGCCTAAGTGATTCTTAAAACTTAGGAACAATCATGTCTCATTGCATATAACTCAGTACTTGCTACTCATTTGGTTTTGAGTAAAAGCCTATGAAGTCTTGCACAAACTGGCTTTCTATTTACCTCTGACCTTATCTTATTATTCTCTGCATGATTCAGTCTGGCTTTCTGTCCCTGAACACACCATGTAAGCTCCCAGATAAGCTTTTTTTAATTCCTTTTTTTATTATAAAGATGTGGGGTACAATTCAGGGTTAGGTATACAAACGTTGAGTATGCAGGTCAGATAAGCTTTTATTTGGCTGTTTCTTCTACTTTAATACTGTTTTCTGTACATAAATCCATATGTCTAACTCTCCATCTCCTTCAACTCTTTGCTGAAAATCCTATCTTTTGAAAAACACCTATCCTGAAATCTCTATTTAACACAATTTCCTCCTCCAAATCACCACACTCTCTGTCTCCCTCACCCTTGCTTACTTTTTCTTTATTCTTTAGCACTCATCATCTCCAAAGTACTGTGCAGCATATATTTTTATGTAGTGTATTAGTAATGTCTATTTCCACCTTCAAAATACAAAATCCATAAGAACAAGGATTGTTATTTTTTTGTTTTTGTTTTTGTTTTTTTGAGTTGGAGTCTCACTCCGTCACCCAGACTGGAGTGCAGTGGCCGCTCCCGGCCACCGCAGCCTCGACCTGCTGGGTTCCGGGGATCCTTCCGCCTCAGCCTTCCAAGTAGCCGGAACCACAGGCGCGCGCTACCACGCCAGGCTAATTTTTTTTTTTTGATTTGTTGTTGAGATGAGGTCTCACCAAGTTGCCCAGGCGGGTCTCGAACCCTCGGGCTCAGGCAATCCACTCACCTCAGCCTCCCAAGGCGCGGGATTACAGGCTGAGCCACAGAGCCCGGCTCAGGATTGTTATTTTTTATTGAAACATTGTACATACCTTGATGAGTGCCTGGCATAGAGTAGGTGTTCATGTATATTTAATTTTAAAAATGAATAATTTCAATAATGGGAACAGTGTCATTCCTAAAAATCTGAAGAACTTTGCCAAACACTAAAGGAATATATTTCTGTTTCCCTTTAACTGTAATGTTTAATCATTTTAATAAATCTTACTTAGTAATAGAAAGATCCATTTTCCCTAAACTTGAGTCCTTTTCAAGACATGGTAGAAAATTTACTTTAAACATTCATTAAAATTGAATTGAGATTTTTTTATTTGGCAGCCCGAATAATGCTAAGTTAATCAACCAAGCTGTATGTATCTATGTTTTTATTTCTCTTAGGTATTCATCCACCTCAGAAAATTTATGTGAAACCTGAAGATGTGGGAGAAGACAGTATAATTCTTCATTGGGAACCTTTACAAGATAGCCATGAGAGCTAAATTCAAATAAAATCCATATCAAATCCAAATGAAGTCATGAAGCTTTTTATAAAGGATACTAATAGATTCAAGATCGATAACTTAATCCCTGGAATGACATATGACACTGGAGTGGCCACAGTGATTAATGGAGACTTTTGAGTGAGCTGGTAACTATTCAACAAACTCTACGTGAGAATCAGATACTTTTCATTCTTATGAGATATTTGTTGATTTGGGAGTATTGTAAAAATATTCCCTGATATACTTTTCCAGTGGCTGGTTGCATCTTTTTGGTATGCTTTAGCTAATGATAGCCTGAGAATCAGAAACAATTTGTGGTTGTTGTTTTTTTTTTTCTCCTGAAAATGTTCCACGCTGTCTGAAGGCAGCATTGCCTTGTGATTAGGAGTTTGACCTTAGAGCTACAGGGCCTAGATTTGAATCTGAGTCCTACTATTTTGAGTTATTCTAGGCAATGAACTCAATCTGTTTATGGCTCAGTTTCTGTGTTCATAAAATGGATTTCATGGTATTATTCTGAGAATAGCTGGTCTAATAGATGTGAGGACTTAGAATAATACTTAACACATAGTTATGTGTGCATACTCACTATTGTGTTCACAAAGACATGCCCTTATATTACAGCCATTGGAGGAAAATACTAACAATGTAAGAGTTTTGGGGACCAAACCAAAAAATGTTTCCATGTTCTTTCTCAAATATGATTATTTCACTCAATAAGTAATCACTGAGAATTTATTGGGGAGGTGGAAAAATATTTATAGATTGAATAAATAAATAGAATAAATATTTGCAAATTATGATAAATATTAGGAGGGAAAAAAGGAAATTGATGTGACAGAGAGTAATTGAAAATGGAATAGGAGTACTACCATAAAAAAGATGTAATAGAAGAAAGTTACATTTGAATGGAGACCTAAAGGACAAGAAGGAGCCAGCATGGGACAGGATGGGGGATGGGTACTCCAGGCATAAACACAAACGTAAAGGATGTGGGATAGGAAGAAGCATGGTGCATTTAAGAACAAAAAGAGCAATGTGTATGGTGTTTCTAATTAGGAAGGTTAGAGGTAGGAGGAAATTATCCTGAAGAGATACCCATGGGTGAGATTTGCATATAGATCCTATAGGCTTTGCTTTCGAGTTTGTTCTGAGGGAAATGGGAAGTCATAGAGGGTCTTATACCCAGCAGAGTGACAATCTGACCTATGTGTCAAAATTTTCCTTCTGGTTACGTGTAAACAATGAATTATAAAGGGACGAGGCTGAAAACAGAGGAACTGTGTAAAACAAAGATGTAGAAACCTAGGCAAAAAATTATGGTAAACAAGAGTAAGGGCAGTGCCAAAAAAAAGGTAGTAGATGTATTTTATAATGTGGAAGTAGGAGGCCCAAGACAGAGTGCTTGGAATGAATGAAGGAAGGGAGAAATGTAGACTTTTAACTTGAGCAATTTGGGTGAAGGATGATGGCACTGAAAAAGAGAAGTTTATTGGACCTCTCAAGCATTATAGCCAACAGGAAGGGCAGCCTGATTGAGAAAAATAAATTGGTGCAAAAAATTATGCACCAACAGCATCCACACTTGAGTGATACTGTATCTTCATATTTTACCATTCAAAGACTAAAACTAAACTCATATATGACACTTTCATGCTTAAGCTTCTAAGAAAACCTACCTAAGGATAATTATAAATAGAAGTACTTATAAAAGAGGGGGAAAAAACTAAGAGATATTACCAAGAAGAATTATTTCATGCCTGTAAAACAGCCCATTAAATACTTACTGGTAGAACAGAAGGACTAAACTGTAAAGATGGGAAGTGACTTCTTTTAGATAAATTTTTAGCAGCATAAGGTTAGGTAATGTCTCCCTATTATCCCAGTGCCTAAGTTTTTTCTCTAAAAAACTTAAAGACATTGCATACAGTATTTTAAAATTTCCTTTCAGATCAAAAGTCGTATAATTCTTTGACTCCAGGGTACTTAACTATCAAAATTGTTTTGCCTCTTTCTAGAGCTCTTTTGAAATCTTGTTCACCTCTATATTTTCAGTCTAAGCAGAGTTCTTCGCTCCATTTAACTGAATTATTTGTTTGCCAAACTGCTATCCAATGTGGATGCAGAAGCCTGGATTAATATATACAAATGCTAAAAAGAATAGCATTTTGAGGTTTGAAGTTACAACAGAGGTCGTACCAATACCCTCACCTGATGCATAATTCCCAGTGTCTCTGGTCATTTGGGAGACACTGTAATTCATTTCATAAGTTTCCCCATCATGGACCTGTATCTACCCTCTAGAGCATCACAAAGCAAGTCTACATCCTGGTTCACAGGAGAGACCATCCAATGCTTAGAGACACACATTAGGTATCCCTGATGCTGATATTTTTCTTCCTCCTGAGTAATTATCTTTAGTTCCTTCAAATACTCCACTATTTTTTTGTAATTCTATTGGGTGTCCTATTCAGTTCTTAGACTTGCTAACCACATTTACCATCACCAGATTATTTGTCAGGCATCATCTGTATTGTTTCAAGATCCCTAAGCAAATATTAGCTTGTCCCAAGGTGCATAAAAAAGCGTTTTTTTCTATGCATTCATTCAACAAATATTTATTTATACACATAATTTTCCATGTTATACTTTGCTCTCTTCTCTACACTTTGAAACAGTCAGGCACATAGAGTCATTTGCCTTTTAATGAATTATTAGAAGCATGGAGAAGAAAAAATAATTTATACATACATACATGCATTTTCCTTTCATTTTTGAAACATATCTGTCCATGTCTCTCTTTACTTTGTCCTGAAAATAGCTACCAGAACTTGATCTCTACCTATGACTGTGTATCTGAACCATAAAGTGTGCCCTTGAGAAGAAGATAGTGCTTATGAGCAAAGACCTTGCCCAGGTTTGGATTCTAGGTTCACGAGTTAGGAGCTTATATCCTTTGCAAAGTCACTCGGGCTCATTGGTCCTCAGCTTTCTTCTTTCTAAAATGGGAATGGTAGTCATCTTATCTACTTTATGAAGTTAATGTAATTTAGGGACTTAGACTGTGTTTGACACCAAGTAAGTGCCATGAGAGTGTTGTTCTACCATGAGAGTGATTTTTCTTTCTCAACAGGAGTGGAATGGTGGCACTGGGTAGCTGTGGCCATGTATGGCAGGAAGTAAAGTCATTTCAGCTGTCTGTGTGATCTCTGTTGGAGGAATGAAATATATCTAGGTTTTCTTGAGAGAGGAAGAGCTATAGGAGAGCTGGGGTTTGAGTTTTCTTTTTTCCCATAAATTTTATGATATACTACACAGCTCTGAGACTTCATTCTGCCTTGCCTATAATAAAAGCCTTTGAATTTGGCCTAGTTCAGTTCATCTCATCTTGAAAAAAAACCTCATGCTGATGCTACTGCTTCTTTTGATAAAGCTTTTGCAGGAAAATAGAGAAAGCTAAAAGTCACAGTCACAGGTAGAAATCTGTCAGTAGTCCCCAGAATGTGGCAACATGTTTCCTTTCTTTTTTTTTAATGAAGTCTTTTCTCATGTGATTTTTCCAGATGTTCAGGATATACTTTTAAAGACAAAGCAGAATTTTGTCTTATTCTATATCTTTCCAGCCTTCCTGACTTTCTGCATTAAATTATCATGCATTAACACAATTTGCCCTATTTCCTAAGATAAGTGGAATTCATGGAAAATCCCATGCTTACCCACTGGAGGGGATGCATTGATTTTATATACTTTTAGAACCTGCATAAGACCATGCCTATCTGAATTCTCCTCTCTTCTTGGAGAATGTCTGTGGCACCCAAGAACATGAAAGTGAATTGGTTCCATGACTGTACTGGACATTCATTTCCCATCCCCCCATCTTTTAAATACTGCCCAAGGCACACATGGAAACTTTCAAAGATCATTGCCTACAGATTCAGAAGGATTAGATTCCTGTAGGAATGTTACTCTTGCCTTGGGAAACGGGTAGTTACTGTAAGATCTTTGTAACTGAAGAGGACTGTACAGAAAATGTTAGTGATGACAGATAAATAAAAGTTAAGATGATATGACTGGAGAAGGAAAAACATGGTAAAAGTGCCTTGTAACCCAGTAGTATGCCATATGGAATTGGTTATGGTTAGTTTATTGAAATTTCTTCATCACCACTGAGAATGGAAGAGGCAAGAAGACTGCAAGTTATAGCTGAAGAAATTGATGGAGCTAATTGCACTGATTTTATGTTCTAGAATGTTCATTATAGACATGTGTGGAAACTCTTCCACAAAGTACTGTCTCTGGGTAAAGCAGCAGAATCTCATTATCAAGTATTTAACTGTAACTTAGAATAAGATCCCTTGCATCAAACCAGATGTCGCAACTAAAACTGGAAAGGAAATACCGTCTAATTATTTTCTGGAGGAAAATAATTTTTTTTTCAGAATGTACAATTTGGAAAAAAAATCTGCTTCAGAGAGATGCATACTTAAGGAAACACTGGACAGTATCCTTATAATTCACAAATATAAGTGAAATTTAAAATGACCTGAGGAAAAACAATGTGAATAGAAATTGTTTAAATTTTAAAATTTGCTCTAAATAGCACAGTAGAGAATTGAGGTGCCATCAAGTTCTTTAGCAGAGGTCAGGGAGACGGTAAAATGTAAATGAATCCTCCCTCCAAGCTATTGCCAGAAAAGTTTTTCTAAAAATGAAATTACATGCTGGCTCAAAATCCCTGTCTTCTATGGGACACAATCTAACCTCTGTAAAGGGGCTCTGCAAAGCCCCTTGCAGGCAGTGTCCATTCTTAGTGGCCATTCCCCATGCACAATCCAAACTTTTACCGCCCTGAATGTCTGCCAAATGCCTGCACTGCTAGCATTTTATAAATGACAGCAATTTCTTATTTACTTAGCTCAATGACCCTGCAGTGTAGATACTAGTCTCCTTCCCATTTTAGAGATGAGGACCAAGGCACAGAATGTCTACATAACTTGCCAAATACTTGCTAGTAATGAGTTGGAAGAACTTGGTATTACTTGAACATGTGATGATGCCCTTTTTGGTTTTCATGACCTGCTCATGATTTTCTATCTGCCTGAAATCCTCATTATGGCCTTTCCCCCTTCACACAAACACTTTTTAAAAAAAATTTAGATTCGGGGGTACACATATCTATTCATTACATGGACATATTGTGTAGTGGTGGGGATTGAGTCTCAGGTGGCCCATTCCCTAGATAGTGAACATTATGCCCCATAGGTAGTTTCTGAGCCCTAAATTCCCTTCCTCCTTGTTGGTGTCCCCAGTGTTTATTATTTCATCTTTGTGACCATTTAGCTATGAGTGAGAACATGCAGTGTTTGATTCTCTGTTTCTGAGTCAGTTCACTTAGGACGATGATCTATAGCTCTATTCGTGTTGCTGCCAAGGACATGATTTCATTCTTTTCTATTTCATGGTGTATGTATACTACATTTTCTTTTCTTTTTTTTGAGTTGGAGTCTCGCTCCATCACCCAGGCTGGAGTGCAGTGGCACGCTCATGGTCACCCCAGTGTCAACCTGCTGGGCTCAGGGGATCCTTCCACCTCTGCCTTTCAAGTAGCCAGAACTACAGGTGCACGCTACCACACAGGCTATATATATATTTTTAATTGTAGAGATGAGGTCTCACCAAGTTGCCGAGGCTATTCTCTAACCTGTGGGCTCAGGCAGTCCCCTCACCTCGGCCTCCCAAAATTCTGGGATTACAGACTTGAGCCACCACACCTGGTCATATACCACATTTTATTATCATAACTGGCCATATACCACATTTTCATTATCTGCCGATCAGTTGATGGACATTTAGGTTGATTCCACATCTTTGTAATTGTCAAATTATACTACAAGACTGTAGTCATTGAAACAGCATAGTACTAGAACAAGATCAGACATATGGATCAATGAAACAGAACAGAGGATGCAGAAATAAACCCAAATACCTACAACCAACTGATCTTTGACAAAGCAAACAAAAACATACACTGGGGAAAAGACACCCTGTTTAACAAATGATGTTGGGAAAATTGGATAGCTATATGCAGAAAGTTGAAACTTGATCCCCATCTCTCCTCATATACAAAACTTAACTCAAGATGAATTAAAGATTTAAATGTCAGACCTGAAACCATAACAATCCTAGAAGAAAACCTAGGAAAACTCTTTAGTCGAGGCAAAAAATGTATGCCTAAAACACCAAAAGCAAATGCAACTAAAACAAAAATAAATAAGTGGGATTTAATTAAACTAAAGAGCTTTTGCACAGCAAAAGAAATAAGCAGCAGAGTAAATAGGCAACCTACAGAGTGGGAGATGATATTCATAAGCTATACATCTGATAAAGGACTAATATCCAGAATCTACAAAGAACTCAAACAAATCAGCAATAAAAAAGCAAATAACCCTATTAAAAAGTGGGCAAATGACATGAGCAGACATCTCTCAAAAGAAAGCATACAAATGGCCAACAAACGTATGAAAAGATGCTCAATGTCACTCATAATCAGGAAAGTGTAAATTAAAATCACAATGAGACACCACCTTATATTAGTCAGAATAGCCATTATTGAAAAATCAAAAAATAATAAATGCTGGCATGGACGCAGAAAAAAGGGAACACTTATACACTGTTGGTAGGAGTTGTAAATTAGTACAGCCAAGTGGGACCTCATTAAACTGTCAAGCTTCGGCAAAGCCAAAGAAATCATCAAGAGAGCAGGGAGACAGACCACAGCCTGGGAAAAAGTATTTGCCAACTCCTTGTCTGACAAAGGACTAACATCAAGGATCTACAAGGAACTCAAATGTGCTGAAAAGAAAAAAACCAACAACCCCATTACAAAGTGAGCAAAAGATATGAACAGACACTTCTCAAAAGAAGACATACGAGTGGCCAACAGATACATGAAGAAATGTTCAACCTCACTATTCATCAAGGAGATGCAAATCAAAACCACACTGAGATACCACCTAAGTCCAGTCAGAATGGCCATCATCAATAACTCAAAAAATAACAGATGCTGGAAAGGATGTGGCGAGGAGGGAACATTTCTACACTGTTGGTGGTAGTGTAAACTAGTACAGCCTCTGTGGAGATCAGTGTGACGATTCCTAAAAGCTCTAAAAATCGACCTTCCATGTGAACCCTCGATCCCCCTACTGGGAATATACCCTGAAAAACTCAAATCACTCTATAAAAAAGATACCTGTACAAGCATGTTTATCGCAGCATTGTTCACAATAGCAAGAACATGGAACCAACCATACTGTCCATCAAAAGATGACTGGATTAAAAAAATGTGGTACACATGAAAATGACTGACAGTGGTGGGAAACTATGGGGGGGAGGGATGGGGAAGGGATTAATGGTAGTAAATACCTGTCTGGGGATGGGGGGGACACTTCTTATCAACAAGGGAGCCTGAACGAGACATATTTGTGTACCTAACCCTTAACTGTACTCCACAATATCACAATAAAAAAATATTGAATATAAAAAAAATGTGGTACATATACACAATGGAATATTACGCAGCCACAAAAAAGAACAAAATTATGAATTTTTCAGCAACCTGGATGGAATTAGAGTTTATAATACTGAGTGATCTCTCACAGAAACAAAGATCTGAGTATCACATGTTCTCACTCATAAGTGGACCTTGAACAACTACCGTAATACTATAAGAAAAGGATTGATAAGGCGGGAAACAATGGGGGC
>CAUYQG010027948.1:0-20097 GCA_963574415.1 Tarsius wallacei | reverse complement strand
TCACATGTTCTCACTCATAAGTGGGGCCTGATCACTGGTCACATGAGCACCAGGGTAAGAATGGCAGACACTGGACACTGCTAGGGGAGGGAGGGAGGGAAGAGGAAGGGCAACACACTGGGTACCACTATTGGGGGACTGAGGACCAGCTAGAAGCCCAAACTTCACCTGCATGTAACTTACTTATGTAGTAAATCCTCACATGTACCTGACACGTCTAAATAATAATAATAATAATAATAATAATAATAATAATAATAATAATAGACTCAGGCCATGGCTTCATGGAGCTCACAGTCTAATGTGGTGAGATACATTGAAACAAAGCATTTCAATTTAGTGTCATGAGTGTTAGGATAGGAGTATCTGTAGATGCTGTGGGAGCTACTGATGACCACGTTCAAGTGACCCTGGCACTGTTAGTTCAATAGGCATCCTGAATATTGTCCTGATAGTGGATCCAATGACAAAGGCCACATGGCTTTGGGTTCTGCCACAGACCTCCCATCAATATCTTATACCTTGGCTCAATAAACTCTGGAGCCCCTAGCTTTGATACACCAAGTGTCTGAATTGTTTATCCCCTTCCATCTCCTTCACTCAGAAGAACTCTGCCATGTCTTCTTGTTTGAGGCTGCCATTGACCCTGACTAGCTGTCATTACTTTTTGGTCATCATCAAGGAAAGCCTCATCATTGGGTGTCCCTCTGCTAGTGGCCTCTGGGATTTAGCATTTTGTATTCATACCTGCCTGTATTTTCATGGGTACTCACCTAGTCCTTCCCATTGGATCACAAGTTTCTGAATATAAAGACCAAGTCTATACCTCTCTCTATACATTCCCATGGTTCCTGGTAGAAGTTTATCACATGGTAAAAATTTAATTACAGCTGTCTGCCTCAACTGCATGCAAAGAAGGTAAGAAGGAGAACATACAGAGGTTTTGTGTGGGTATGCAAAGACAGAAAAGTAGAAATAAGAAAGATGAAATCAATTGTGGCAGACAACAGAGATTAGCATTCAGAGGCTTTGAAGGGTAACAAAAATACACAAATTTAGAAACAAGAAAGTAGACATGACTGAATTCAGAAGTTATTCATCACATAACTATGCTAGTTGAAAACCTAGATAAAATGAATGATTTTAAAAAGGAAATCTAAAGAGTCAAATTAGTTTTAAAAAAAGAAATAGAAAATCCAAACCAACTGATAACTGTAAAAAGAATTTAGTAACACTTCAAACGTCAACCTTCCCCCAAAAGTCACCGGATAACTCATTTTGTAGTTATTTGTGGAAATTGCTTCCCAAGAAGAAAATCTAAAAGCTCAAAAGCAGCCATCTCAGACACACACTATGATACCCTATTATAGGACAATAAAGTCTCACAGATTGCTCTGAGGTTGCTGCTACAATGACCCACCCTTCTCCTCCTCCAGCCCCAAGCATCTGTACCCCCACCCAGGCTTGGAAAGCCTCTGGATAACCCCACCTTTGGAGAAGCTTCTAAGAAAGGCAAAGTCCCCTATGCTTCTGACAAACTCACAATGGTGTGTCTGCCTTCAAACACATTCATGTTGCAATCCAGCTGTTCAGCATCAGGTTTCTTGTGTGATCCCATTCCACATTTTACTGGCTCCCAAATGTGAACAAATTCACATTGTGCATATGGATACCCAGCTTTCCCAAATGCTTTGGATAGTGAGACAGCAGCCCCTCATCTTTCTTATAGGGTTGAAAATTTTGAATGTTCTCCATCTTAAATATGAGAGACCTAAGGCACAGAGAGTCAGAGTGGCCGAAGGATACACAGTTGGCTAATGACAGAGTTGAGATGAACAATCAGGTGTCTTGCTTCAATTCAGGACAAAACAGTTCAATTGCCCAGTAAAACATATCTTCCTAAAGCCTTGACTTCAAAGCCTTATCTATAGCCTATAAAGGAGAGTCACTATTGGTCCCAATCAATGTCTGATATGCACTAGAACATCTCACTGGATTGAAAAAGGAAGCATGTTTACTAATCATATTTTTTTCTATGGATAACAAAACTCCTATGTATTACTGTAACTGACAACTGAGTACATGGTGGAGAAGAAGGACAAGGAGAAGATGGAGGTGAAGGGGGAAAAAAGAAAGAAGAAGAGGGCGAAGGAGAAGAATAGAGTATAATGAATAATTCTCAAATGAAACTCACACTCATTTAACATTTGCTTTCTAAAATTCTATGGAGGTAATATTATACAAAGTCCACCTTAGCTTACATTGCAAATGTATGATTTTTCAAATTAGTTTCTTTGAGATATAATTTCTATTGTGACGGGGCAACAGAAGTAGTAAATATAGTAATCATTATGATACCACTTACAACATCCTCAGGGATCAGAGGTCTTGCTGACATCAGCTTCAGTATGAGTCATACTTGGATATTTAAGTCAGAGAAGAGAACATGAAGGCATGACACCTATCTTTATAATTAATCAACTGCCAGAACAAAATCAATAAAATCAACTCACATTAACATTAAACCATTAACTCAGTGTTCTTTCTTTAGGGGGAAAACAAACTAGCAGGTGTTGAGGGAAGGGAGGCCAGCTCAGTTGCGCATTAGCGTGAACAATAGATTATATGGATGGTCCAGTGGCTTAAATGTTAAAGTACAAATGGAGAAATGGAGACAACAGATTACTGTGTGGGAGCACTTTGAGTCTATTAGCTGCAAATGGAAAATTCACTGTGTGACTTGATTTAAGATTGATTAGATTCTTCATCCACGTATTACAGATGCTGGTAGTTAGTTCTTGTACGTGCCTGCTCCTAGTAGAATCTACATTTCATTTACCTAATTATTCAAAAAGAAATGTTATCTCAGGAAGTGTGGTCTTGCTTGTATATCTATGAGACTCACTTTTAACTTGCAAAATATTTTCATCGAAAGTTCAATTCCACTAATATTGATACATTAAGCACGCACTAGGGCAAAGGAATTCTGTTAAGTGAAATAGAAATGTACAATACAGGGCCCCTGTCTTCAAAGAGTTGACAACATAATAAGCAAGTTAGAGCTACACAAATAATTGGAATGCAAGGCAGACTGTTGTTATCACTGTTAGAGAGGTACAAAGAGCAAGGGACACACAGAAGACAGAACAATTCTAATAATGAACTGGGGAAGACTTCACAAAAAAGACACCCCAAAAACTGACACTTGAAGGATGAGTGGGATATAGGTTGATGGAGATAGGAGATATTCTAGGCAGAGGTAACTGCATGAACAAAAGCAGAGAGGCAACAATGTGCCTTTTTCTTACTAGATCTGAGGAAAAAAAGAGCTGCATCTTGTCCACCATAGTAACAGATTCTGACTTTCCAAAGCTGTGCACAGCACAATTGGCCAGAACCATTTGCCAACCTACTGCACAGACAAAACATGCAGTTGCCTACTGGCAGAATTCAGGGTGAAGAGGAGGGCAGAGAGTGTCTATGGGAAGGGGTGGCCCCAGTGGTGAAGAAGAGGGAACTCCTTGTGGCAAGGAAGACAAACCACACTGAAAGATTTTTCAGTCTTGCCAGCAGCGTGCCCTGACATGGAGAGTGGCTGGCAAGCTTTGCAAAATGATTTAATGAAAGATTCAGTAAACATTATAGACAAGGCTTTTTCTAAAAGTTACTGCTACTCTCATTCTGGAACATTTCCTGCCTGTGAGCCCTGGACTGGCTCTAGTCAGACGTTGGCACACAGCTAGCTTTTTGAGCTGCGGCAATGTTTCTGAGACAGCCCTGGTTTTCTTATCAAACTCATTTTCCAAGGGTAATCTTGAAGTCTTACTTGTGGGTTTTTCTTTCTTTCTTTCTTTCTTTTTTTTTTGAGTTGGAGTCTCACTCCGTCGCCAAGGCAGGAGTGCAGTGGTAAACTCATGGCCACCGCAGCCTCGACCTGCTGGGCTCCAGTGATCCTTCCGCCTCAGCCTTCCAAGTAGCCGGAACTACAGGCGCGTGCTACCAAGCCCAGCTAATTTTTTATTTATTGTAAAGACGAGGTCTCACCAAGTTGCCCGGGCTGGTCTCGAACCCGCAGGCTCAGGCAATCCACACAATTCAGCCTTCCAAATTGCTGAGATTACAGGCTGAGCCACTGAGCCTGGCCTACTTGTGGGTTTTTCATGACAACATTTTTGCCTGGACAAGCAGCTCTTCATTTCTGCAGTGCCTCTTTTGGCATAGATCTCTTTATTCAATGCCCTGAACATCCCTAAAATCTCTGCTGAAATAATAACAATGCCACTTGTGCTTGTACAATATTTTTACTGTTTTCAAAACACTTTCACATTTATATTATCTTTATATTCTTGTCCACGCCATCAATTTTGCTCTCAACTTGATTCAGTCAGATTTCCATCTTCATTGTTCCACCAACACTAATCTCGTCAAGGTCAACAATGATTTCCATGTTGTGAAATCCTGTGGTCACTTCTCTAGGCTCATCTTACTCAACCCCTTAGTGATGTTGGACATAAACTGAGCAAATCCTTTTTTTATAAGTACTTTCCCTTTTTAGCTTCTGGGAGACCACAGTCTTCCAGATTTCCTCCTACCTTAATCTTTTTTGTTGGATTCTCGTCCTCTTTCAGACCTCTCAATATTTGAAAGCCCCAGTAGGTCCCTTACCTCTTTTTTTATTTATGCAAGTATATTTACTAAGTTATCACATCCAGTCCCAAGGCTTTACATGCTGCTATGACTTGAGTGTTTGTCTCTTCCAAAACTCATGTTGGAACTTAATCCCCCATGTGGCAGTTTTGAGAGATGGGCCTTTAAGAGGTGATTGGGTCATGCCTTTTAAATGGATGAATCCATTCATGGATTAGTGGACTAACAAATTAGCAGATCAATGGGTTATCATGGGATTGGGGTTGTTGGCTTTATAAGAGAAATAGAGACCTGAGCACACTCAGTCCCCTTTCTGTGTGATGCCCTGTGCTGCCTTGGGACTCTGCAGAATCCTCACCAGGAAGAAGGCTCTCACCAGATTTGGTCTCTCAACCTTGGACTTTCCAGCTTCCAGAACTGTAAGAAATACATTTTGTTTACACACACACATACACATACACACACACACACACACACACTCACTCACACACACACACACACATTTTTATATATCATGTAGATTTAAAGAGTCTGTTATGCAATAGAAAATGGACTAAGACATGCACCATTTATACTTGTATACTGATGACTCACACGTTGATGTCTCCAGGCCCTTCTTGTTCCTGAACTCTAGACACGTGTATCCAACTGTCTGTTAAATATCTTCACTTGTTTAATCTGATAGGCACCCCATTTTTTATATGCCCAAGACTAAACTCTTATTTCTTCCCTTCCAAATCCTACTTCCCTCTAGTTTTCCTAATCTCAAATAATGGTACCACAATTCCCTCAGTTGCCCAAACCAGAAACCTGAGAGTCATTTTTGACTAGGAGTCAATTTTCTCCCTCTCCATGGTCCTAGCTTGAAATACACTACAATAGCTTCATATCCTGTCTCCATATGTTCACTCTAGGCAGCATGTCCTCCCTCACCGCCCCCACACCCATTCTGTTTTTTATACAGCAAAGTAGTATTTATCAATTTTAATCAGGCATATAATTCTTCTGTTTAAAATCCTCAAAAGCCTGTCCATTGTATATAGAATAAAACCCAAACGTTTAATCTTGGCTCTAGATTATCCTTATTTACATATGCAACTGCTCTGGCAACACTGGTCTTTTTCCTGTTCCTCAAACACATCAAGGCCTTTCCTGCTTCAGGGCATTCACTCTTGGAGTTCCCTCTGTCTAGAAGGTTCTTGTACTAGATAGTCACAGGACTAGCTTTTTTTCATAATCAAATCTAAAGTATCAAATATTTAAGTCTGAACAATCCTCAACTTACATGCCATTGTTTTTAAAAATTCCACAAATTCGGCATTATTATTTAAATTATTTTATATAGTTAATATTGCCTACATTTAGCTACATATTTACCAGTTTATTTTTCTCATCATTTTTTTTGTGAGGCTATCTCAGGCCTTTCTTCTGAGGTGATTTTAAAATTAGGCACATGTTCAATCTTCCCATTCTATCTCCCGTGTCTCTTAACCTTATTCTTATATTTTCCATCTTCTTATCTCTTGGTGCTGTATTCTGGAAAGTATCTTCAAATCTGCCAGTTCACTGTTTCTCTTTTCAGATGCATTTAATTTGTTGTTTAACACACTCATTGAACTTCAAGGTTCAATGATTTTATTTTTGATATTTAGAAATTCTATTAAACTTTCCCCAAATTTGCCAGGTCTTAGCTGATAGTCTCTTTTTCTTATTCCATCTTGATTCCATGCTTTGTTTCTTTAAACAATTAATAATAAAGTTATATTATGTCTTGTATCTGATAATTCTTATATCTAATATCTGAAGTCCTTAAAACTCTAAATCTGTTGTTTCTGCTAATTCTCCCTTATGGTGGCTTGTTTCCTTATGTGCTTAATAACTTTTTGTTGTGAACTCATATTTGACTGAAATAGATCTTTGGGATTATTATTATTTGGGAATTCTGAGGGGCCTAGGTTGAAGATGTTATCCTCCAAAAAAATGTGAATTTGCTTTTGTCGGGTGCAAGGGGTCACTAACAATGTGGGGCCATTTTTAAGTTTCTCAGTTATGGTTTCCCTTGGCACATGAGTAGTATAAATTTGAACTTCAGATCTGTTCAAGAACAAGCTTTAGGTTGCAAACTTTCAGGAGGACACCTGCAGCAGCAGCAGCAACAATGGCAGCTATGGTCTTTTTAATCTTGTTTTTCACCCAGGGTCATGACAGAGACATACGAGTCTACAGAGACCTTTTTTTTTCCGTCCTATCAGGCACTTCTTTTCTAGCCAACCATCCTACCATTTTATTAGGGTGTATTTCCTTTTAAAGGTCATGGCTCAATGTGAGAGTTGCATTTTCAGGTTCTTTTCAAAGTTCTCCAAGTCCTGCATTTCTGTTAATATCCAAAGCACTATGTTCTAGTTATGGGGCTTTGCCTTCAGGGAAGCCCAAGCTTTCACATACTGCCTGCTGCTCTGGTTTCAACTTCTGGTTGCTCTTTCCTCTTCTGCCTTTAAAATTTTTTTGAAAGATTATCAAAGCATTTAAAAATGTCTGTTACAGGTTTATTAATTACCATATGATCCAACAATTCTACTGCTAGGTATATATAAAAAAGAATTGAAAGCAGAAACTCAGATAGATACTTGCATGTCAATGTTCACTGCGGTGTAATTCACAATAGCCCAAAGGTAGAAACAACTTAAGTGTCCATCAACAGATAAATGGATAAACAAAATGTGGCATACCCATACAATGAAATATTATCCAGCCACAAATGGAATGCAGTTCAGATACATGCTACAACATAGACCTTGAAAACATTATATTAAGTAAAATAGCCAGACACAAAAGGACAAAGATTATGTCGTGCCACCTATATGAAATATACAGAATAGACAAATTCATAGAGACATAAAGTAGATTAGAAGTTACCAGCAGTTGGGGGAGGAAAGAGTAGGAAGTTATTGCTTAATGGTTACAGAGTTTTTGCTTGGGGTGTTGAAAGTTAAAAAATTTTTGGAACTAAACATTGGTGGAACAATACTGTGAATATAATTAATGTCACTGAATTTTAACATGAAATGGTTAAAATGGCAAATTTTGTTATACATGTTTTACCAAATTAAAACCATTAATAATATAATATGTCAAAACTACTAAATTATCTATCTGTCTATGTATCTATCTATTTACTTTTGAGTTGGAGTCTAACTCCATCACGCAGGCTGGAGGGCAGTGGCACACTCACGACCACTCCAGCGTCAACTTGTTAGGCTCCGGCAAACCTTCTGCCCCAGCCTTGCAAGTAGCCGGAATTACAGGCACACACTACCACACCTGGCTAATATTTTATTTATTGTAGGGATGAGGTCTCGCCAAGTTGCTGGGGCTGGTCTTGAACCCCCTGGCTCAGGCAATCAATTCGCCTCGGTCTCCCAAAGTGCTGGGATTACAGGCTGAGCCACCGAGCCTGGCCTAAATTATACACTTTAAATGGGTAAATTGTATGGTATATGAAAGATGTATCAGTCAAACTTTTCAAAAAAGGGAAATGTAAAAAGTGTTTATTAAAATTAATCCAGGCTTACTTGTATCAGAAAGGCTTTTTAGAATACTTAGTCCGCCATAGTGCAGAAGCAGAAGTCAAATTTCATCTCTTCAGAGAGGTCTTCCCTATTGCTAGTCTAAACTAGAACTACCACTACTACCATGAGAATCTGGGCTCCATGAAAGTGGAGACCTCATCTCTTTTGTTCATCATTTTATCCCTACTAAGTCAACATGTTAAGCAGTCACATATTTAAAAAAATATTATTATCATCAGTAATAGCAAAATTAAGAAGAGTCTAAACCCCATAATCAAATCTTAGTTTTATAATTAAGGACATTACAGTATAATAAAGTTATTTATATATTTATAGACCACTAATGATCACTGCCCTCTGCATCACATGAAAGAGAAAGTTATAAGAGATGAAATTGGCTAGTTGACTAAATTCTGGATCTATTTGTTTTCTAGTTATTTGTCAAAATATAATTCAATGTCAACCCTCTCCTCAACTAAAGACTATTTCTTTAAGTGCCTCAATGCTCTGTCGGTTTTGTCCTGTCTCTCTCTTTCACCCTTCAAAGTATCCATTTCTTGAAGACACTGAACATGTTTCTGATTTTTTTGTCTTGCCTCATGAGGCTTAGCCATAGCATGTGACTCATCTCAGGGCCTTAAGAAACAGTGCTGATTGGCTGACTGTAGAGGGAGAAATTGATATTCTGTTTCCACTATTTGTACCATTTTTAGGAATTCCCAGCACCTCCGCCACCTTACCTATTTCTGTGGCAAGACATATTGAGGCTCACTCCCTCTGATTCTCCAACCACTATAACTGATTGAGTTTCTCTCTATTCTTGCCTGGTGAAGAGTTACTTGTCCTCAGAAGTTATTTTCATAAGTCTCTGGGCTGTAAATTATCATGAGAAACTCTAGGAATAGATCGCGTTCTGTCAACTCACCCTTCCACGGTTCTTCTTAGCTTCACAGCCAATGGTGACTTTCCTCACCCCATTCTAGAATTTCCTCCAGAACTATTTAGTCTAAGTACTAGAGCCTGGAGAGTCAGATCTCAGCTGAGATATGGACCCTCAAACTTATTATTTTCAACCTATAAAATCACTTATCTTTGGATGGGAAAGGGTCATAATGACCCTACATAGGTTTTGCTATTTAACATTAGTCAGATGCTCTCATTTCCATTATCTCATATGGTTGATTAGCCCCATTTTAAATAAATGAAACATCAAGGCCCATGAAGGTTGGGTGATTTGTACAAGGTCACATTGTTGGTAGTGATACAGCAAAGACACTTATTTCCTAGACAGGGAGAACTGGGTAAGGAAACACAGTAGGGACTCTGGAAAATACCAATGTTATGGGAAAGAGGGGCACAGAGGGGAGGTGGAAAGGAATAAGACTTTCTACCCTATTTTTACCAGGAGCTAGCTGTGATTTAACAACCTGAACTAGGCAATAGCAGCCCCCTTGGAAGCCTGGCAACCGCTCAATGCTCAAGGGTGTTTTTTCCTTCGTTTTTCTTTGCCATTTTTCCAAGAGTCTGTGTCAGCTCCCACTGGGGCCCTCTCAGGGATGAGAACAGCTGCAAAGGCGCTGGAGTTGGGCTGCTGAGTACATGCCCAGGACTGACACCTGCCCTTCCACAGGGCCCTGGGGACAAGTTGGCTCAGAGAAACAGGGACGAGACAGAACTCCATTCATCAGAGAGAACTGGGGTGGAAAAACCCTGCTTGATCCCTTGGCACCATTAAGCTCTAAGGTTGGCTCTGGGCCCCACACAAATCCAGGTTCTGTTTAGTAAGGTCAATTAAAACAAGAGAGTATGCTTGTAAGGCCCATTGTAGTTATCTGTTGCATTTAAATGTTACCTGGTATCTGCTACACAAAAAGCATGCTGGTGAGATGGCTTTGGAATTCTGTAGGAAAGAAAAGTTTTGTTTAAAAAAAAACAAAGTTAATGTCTTCCTCTATTCTAGGTTACAACTTGCCACTGACTCACTGCTTTCTCTCTGGGTCTCAGTTTCTTTTGCTATAAGGTGAAGGTGCTGGTCTAGAGCCTTTTGAGGTCTATGTCTTTTTTGTGTCACAAGCCCTTTTGAAAATTTAATGAAAGCCATGGATCGTCTCCTTAGAAAAATGCATATGTGCCCATAGATAGCTAACTTTTCATATAATTTGGGTGTTTAAGGATTTCCCTGAAGTGCATCAATAGATCCCAAGTTGAGAGCCTCTGGACTAGTTGATTTCTAAGGTCTCTTCTAACTCTGACAGTCTATGAAACATTCCAAGTTGGACACGGTAATGAGTAGAGACACCCGGGCCAGAATGCTGGCAGCTGTTGTGGAATCCCAGAGGCTTAACTGTACCCCCCTACCCAGGCTTCCTGAGACTCTGTTCCAAGGGAAGCAAGAGGATGTAAGCTCATTCTCTGCAAACTGAGTCCAAGGGAAGCAAAGGAGTGCAAACTGATTTACGGCAAATCAGAGACTGGAGTGTATATCAGACAGTTGCCTCCCAGGTTGCTGGAATTTAGCAAAGATGCTAACTTTGCAGGAGAGACTAAGTGCAAGAGTCATGACCGCTAAATGTTCCTCAATAGTTGCTTGAAGACATGACAAAAAGCATGACTACCCAATTGGTAAGGTACATACTGTTTGATTGTAGTTGTTCTAAGATGGTGACTTAAGAGCTAATTCTCAACATGGCTGGGCAGAATATTAGCAGCCATAAACCTACTGCATTCTCTTATATTATATCCTCCTTTGTAAGTGTATATTTTTCTACCTCTGTTAAAAGGCTAGAGGAAAAGATAAGACATAGTTTTTATGGGTACGTCAATCAGGATCATGGTAGGAAGCACACGACACTCTGAGAGCGAATCAGTTGAGTAAAGTTTACTAAAGGGAATTGATTACAAAAGTATGGGTAGGATATAGACAAGCCACAGAGGACATTGTTGTATTTTGGGAATAGTGATACTGGGGCTCATTACTACCCTCAGGCCTGAAAGAGAGAGGGGAGGTAGCAGTTACCAGAACTCAGAGAGAAAGAGAGAGAATAACAATTATATAGAGAGGACCCTTGATAAGAGCTGTTACCTTAAGTCAAGGGATGCTCAGTAACCTCTCAAGCAGGGTGCCAGGGAATAAAGAGTCTAATCTCACTCTTCTCCTCCCTGCCAGTGCTTCTCATTTGACCAAATACAACTGGAATCCAGAAGAAAATGGGATCTGTTGATATGAGTCCACTTTTCAGAACACAGAGAAGGATGCAACAGGGTAGAGTAGAAAGAAGATCTGGAGGGGAAGGCCTAGAAGGTAGATCTGCCATTGTAGGCGTCAGCTGTAGACTTCCAGTGTAGCAGATATGGTTGAATGAAAGTAGGGTAAAAATGGAAATGAAGAAAGGTCAAACTCAAGGTTAACAGTAAGAAAACAGAAACAAAATCTTTTAGAATTCATCTGCAAAAAGTACTTTCATATTTGTTCCAATTGGCATTTAAGTCATCTATTGAGTGTTCAAAAATGAAAACTAAGAGCAGATCCACTACTGAGTTTACAATTAAGTGGGATTTGGAGAAAATTCTGAGTGTCCGATGTTCTTAGGACCTGTAATAGTGCTTAACAGCAGTGATGAGTCAGGCACTAGCTGTAAAAACCTTTTGGGAAGGATGAGATTGCAGGTGCCTATACCTGCTGCCTTAGGTTCTCTGCTTGGAAGATAATTTAAAAGTTAGTGGATACTAGAAGGCTCAAGACCAATAAGCTTGCACAGTTCAGTTCTCAACTAGGGGTCATTTGCCTCCTTCCAACATCCTCCTCCTAGGGACATTGGATAATACTTGGACACATATTTGGTTGTAACAACTTGAAGGAGAGGTACTACTGACATCTAAGGAATAGAGGTCAGGGATGCTACTAAATGTCCTACAATGCACAGAATATCACCCCCTCCAAAAAATAACAAAAACAAAGAACTATCTGGACAAAAATGTTAATGGTGCCAGTGTTGAGAAGCCCTGCTCTAGGGCATTTGGTGACTGTCAAGATATTATTTTAACCCTGGTCACAACACTCTCTACTCCTCATGTCTAAAGATGGCTCCCTTGCTCCCACTGATGGATCCCAGGTTGGCCACTCCTAGAATAAGCTCCATCTCAGTAGGCTTCTGGGCTAAAGCAGAATTTATCTCATTTTGCAGGGTGCTTGCTGTTGCTGTTACTATTGTCCATTGCTATTTAGTTTTTGACCCTTGGCCTTGCACTAACCCTAATAGAAGCTTATTTCCTAGTTGTTAACTGCTTGTGGGTTAATGACTCACAGCCTGCCTAGACCTCTGGTTTTTGCAAGCTCTTCTAGCTCTGGCATGCTTCCCAGGCTCTGAGGTTCAACTTCATCCATGGTTTCAGTACAACCCTGCCTTACTCATTCCATTCTGGGACACCAAATAGGGTTTGGGCTGGTAGTTACACTAGACCTGCTGCCTCTTGAATCTCTGTGAGAAAGGTGCCAGCCCCAGGAAAGAAATGACTCAATGAACTATCATCTAGTACAAGAGGTCCTTCTGCTGTGACTGTCAAAAAAAGCTGCAAAGAGAGAGAAAGAGAAGATGCATTCTGGGGCAGCACATTTCAGAAGACATCTGTGTCAGCTGGCTTAAGCAGAGATAGAAAGATGTCCTACACAATAGTGTTTTAGAGCCAGTTAAGCATCAATTTCATATTTGAAGAAGAAAAAAGCTGCACATAAATTGAGACCCTACAGTTCAGATAATGTCTGGTTTGGCCATTTTTCAAGTGTCAGTTTCATATACCTAGAAAGAAGTATAAAGAAGGAATTTGAAATAACAAAAATATGACCAGAAGGCAATGGAACTAACTTGTTTTTCTAACAAAACTTCATTCCTGAATTCTGAGACTCAGATGGTATTTGTGGAAAGGACTAGCTTCTAATCCCTGTTCAGTCACACATTATTGTACAACTATAGACTTAACTGGTCCATGCCTCGGGTTCCTCATCTGAAAAGTGGAGCAAATACTACTTTCACTGTCTCATAGTGTTTCTTTTTTCAATTTAGAACAAAAAAAGATAGTGCATATGAAAATAACTTAAAAAGCATTAGTGCTATTTGAATACAAGTTATTATAATTACACTTCACAAAAGACATGTGACTTGAGGGAAAATGAAGTTGGATTACATGAGACCAAGAAAAGTGGGTAAAGTGAATCCTGTTTTGGCAAAAAGAAAAAAGAGATAGAGAAATCTACTGTCTTTTTGTTTGCCCACATTCCAGACATAGTAATGCTTATCTTATTTTTATTATTATTGTATAAGAAATTTATGATAAAAGGACTCCTCAACATCATTAATAAATTCAAGAATCGATCTTTTGGTCAAGAAATTCTTTTCAATTCGTTCACTTATTGAATAATATTCATTGAATGTGTATGATAATTCAGCCATCTTGGTAACTGTTGGGGGTACAGGAAAGAAGGAGAAACAGCTACTTCCTCAATTAGCTGTTCGTCTGGTGGAAATTTCTTATTTGACTCACTTCTGTCTCAATTTAATTCTCTTCTTGCATCTGACCTTTATTTAATAGTCTAAAAAACTGACTTTGGGACCTTGTTTATACAACCATCCAAACAGCTTAGCTATTTCAAGTTTTGACTCATACCAATTGCTTTTTGAGCTTTTTAAGAATTGTGTACTTAAACAATTAAATTTGCTTCCCTTAAGAATGGAGGAAAGCTGGGTGCAGTGGCTTAAGCCTGTAATCCCAGCACTTTGAGAGGCAGAGATGAGAGGATTGCTTTAAGAACTCAGGGGTTGGAGCCTGAGCAACATGGTGAGACCTTGTCTCTACAGTAAATAAATAAATAAATAAATAGCCGGGCTTCGTGGCACATGCCTGTAGTTCCAGCTACTTGGAAGGCTGAGGGATCACCTGAGCCCAGCAGATCAAGGCTGCAGTGGCCATGAGCATGCCACTGCACTCCAGCAGGGGCGACAGAGTGAGACTCTGACTCTAAAAAAAAAAAAAAAATGGAGGAAAAATTCCAAGTCCAATATATTGGCAATGAACAGCAACTGGTTGCTGGAAAAGGATGAGTTGACTGCAAATTTCTGATAAGCTAATTCATTCTAGAATGTTCAGTTATGGTCTTCTCTAGACAATCTCCTAAGCCTGGGCAGGAAGTAGATACCTAGAAAGAACCATAACTGAATCTGAAGAAATAAAGCTCTAATTGCAGCCATTCTCATATCTCTTAAAATCTGGTGGAATTTACTGAGGGCCTTCAATAACCCCTTCAAATCACCTTCTGCATGTAAACCATCTTTAGAGTTTTGTTTCCACCTCCCTTTAGCTCATCTTCCAATTATGCCAATCACCCTTTTAAAAATAAACTAAATGGGTTCAAGCTCAGGCAAAAGTCAAATACATAAAGAACTAAGGCTAATGTCTATGCTAAAAGAGAGTTTTTGTAACAACCCTCAAAGAGGCCAGGAGACAAAATGCTTCACTGAAGACATCTAGGAGGAACAGCTAGTGAAAGTCCTGTATTCTATCCCCTCACAAAAAAGCCTTTCTTTCTACCTTCCAAATCCATTCCACCTCTCACACAGAGAGGCAGGACTAGTGGCAAGTTTCAGCAGGAATGCAAATTAAGGGATGTGTACAGGAAGACAGAAATAGACTGCATAAAATGGCAGCCAGTGTGATCGCCTGGAAGGAGCTCAACTCAAACCTTTCCACTTCAAGCAAAGCAACCCCTGTTTACATTTGCCCCTTGCATGGGCTGCTGGGATCAGAAGCCCAGCTTTCCATGGTATATAGCAGCAAGACAACCTGTTGGAGGGCCAAAGGCCCCCTTCTTACTGTACTTCTTACCCAAATTAATTGTAAGGTTCACACTAGAGAGACAGAAAACTTAGCTGGACAGAACTTGCATGATGAGATTTCTCGATAAGGACCAGGTCTGTTGCAGCTTCTACAAAGCAACCCACAGCACTGGGTGGGGAGACTCACTGCAGTCTTTTCAGTTTCATTTTTTCCCATTTACAGTAGATCAAGGGTCATTTAACTAACACATATTTGGAACAGAGAGTTTGGATGAATTTCACTTTCTGGTCATTGAAGGCTAGCCTTTTAAAAAATGCACTCATATTTTGGTTCCAAATCTTATTTTTTTAAGCTTATTTAAAAAAAAAATCTAACCCCCGTGTGTCATCCTTTTATTAAGGTATTTAAAAAATTTAAGTTATTGTGACACTCTTAGTATCATGTCATCACATTCTCCCAGTATCTAGCACAATATTAGGCACATAGTAGGTCCACAAAAAATCTTACTTTTAGGATTACAATTAATCATCATTTTATGGTATTTTGTTTGTGTCTATGTAGCTGATATCCTCTCTTTTTCAAATATGTACAGCCTGAAGTGCATCTATTATTAATCTAATCTCTTCAATTTCTTGAAATTGTTTTGTTTATCATCTCTGTCACTAACAGTCACTAATCTAGGCTCTAATCAGGAATTCAAGGGCAGATGTGCATTCTTCTGGTCATTTTTGTGCTGAGGTTACACTTTAGTCATCCAAATTCAGCTCAGAGGACACTAAGTACAGCAAAGGGGAGAACATGAAGCCAAGAGAAGGGGAAAGGAAGACAGACAGAGAGGGCCATCCGAAATGCTTGTTGGGACACGGTTCAGAGAAAACTGCCTCCCTAGACTTGGCTGTCTTTCTAGGCCAGGCCTCTGTCAATAACACATTTATTGGCCATCCTGACTTCAGCCTCTGATTTGCCCAATTCAAATATACTTTTTCCAAGAAACAGTTCTCCTAGTCATGGCCCCTGACCATTACAAACAATGCTGTTGAAAGGTCCGAGTGAAAGAGGCCATTTTCTCCAAATGAGTCACCACCACCTGGAAAGTTCTTGGAAAATGGAAGAGGTGCCAGAAAGCTAAAGACAAGGAAATGTTGTCCCAATTTTTGCAAAAGGGAAGAAGTATATCTCAGAAAATATAAACCAATAATTAACTTGATGTTGATACCCAGAAAAATTTTTTTAAAGATTGTTAAAACATAGTTTTTGAGCACTCAAGAGAAATTATGTTTGGTACACACAAATAAGGCTCGACAAAAGCCATGCCCAGCTAACTTTTCTTTTGATAAAGTTACTAGACATCTAGGAGTGGGTAAAACTCCATTAAAATATATTTTGAGTATTGACTATGTCCTGGGTCAAGGTTGGCAAAACACTTCCATCCAGAGTCCATGGCAGAAATCATCAACCCCTCACAGCACTGAGTTCCTGTTCACCCTCACATTCCTTCTCAGTAAGCAGTCAAGGCAGCCAACCTGCTATCCCAGGATAAGAGCCTGGGGATGCAGAGAATACATAAGACCTTTAGGGAAGTCACAACCTAGTAGAGAAAGCATGTTAGGTATTATAACATTGTTTATCATCTCTGTCACTAACAGTCACTAATCTAGGCTCTTGATGTTCTAAAGTACAGTACAGAAATGGGACCTATCAATAGTGCTTCAAGGATGGGGAATGGGGGCTTGGAAACACTTCACAGAGGAGGTAACATTTGAAATGGATCTCAGTAGTTGAGTAGGAGCTCTCCAGGTAAAGGAGAATAAATGCCATACAATATAAAACTGAAATGTTTGAAGTTAGATCTTGATTATACAATTGTTGGCAAACTGAAGAACTAGGGGTGAAATGCCAATACAATGAGTTATAAGTTTAACTGAACAGTCCTGCAAAAATAATATAAATCAATCAAAAGATTGATGTTGAATGACAGAATCAGGATGTAGAAAGTTTTTAAAAGCCAGGACTGATGGGCCAATGAAAAAAATTTTGAATGTCCCTTTGAGTTCTGGGAGACAAATATATTAAATGTAAGGCTCCACATTTAGATTTTCTTTTCTTTCTTTCTCTTTTTTTTTCTGCCAGACAACCTTTTATTACATCAGAAAAGCAACACTAGGCACTAGATTTTACAAAATATGTTTTGACCAGCTCTAAACTTTCTGAAATTAAAAATGCATAACCACATCTGTTGGGTTTTTCATGAACAAAAGAGTTAATTCAATTGTATATGATGGAGCAAAATAGATATTTATAGAAGCCCTATAATATTAGTTGATTCCAAGGTTAATATGGATCCTCAAATTGGGGGAAGGATGGTTAATAATGAGGAATAGCATGACATAGTGAAAAGTTCTCTGAACTCAGGATCTGGAAACCCAAGATCAGTTCTATCTGTTCTACTAAATAACACTGTGTGACCCTGGCAAGTCATTTCTACTCTCTGAGCCACACTGTCCTCTGAAGAAGTTGGATTCAATTCGCAGTTTCAAACTATGTTCTTCAGATCCTCATGATTCCTCTGGGACTGCCTTGAGGGACAGGAAGGAAGTTGAAGTGATGAAGGTTTTGTTATCTCTCATCCTCTATTTATTTCAATAAGAAAAATTCTACTCTTAATTGTCTTAAGAATTGAAGTCCTGGCTAAGATTTCATTTATAAAAGTATTTCATTGCAAAGCATAATATTTTTAAACCATTTAGCTCTAACAATGCAATTTTAAATTTTAATAGACTTTATTCATTAGAGCAATTTTAGCAGCAAAATTGAGAAGAAGGTTCAGAGCTTTTTTCATACACTGCATGCACCTGCACATGCATAGCATCCCCCACCAGAGTGGTACATTGGTTATAACCGATGAAATTACACTGACACATCATTATCACTCAAACCTAAAGTTTACCTTAGGGTTCACTCTTGTGTTGTACATTCTGTGGGTTTGGGCAAATTTATGACAGGTATTCATCACAACATTGCAATCTTGATAGGAAATTGTGTGCAAATTAATGAATTTGTTTCTTTATACTTTGAAATTTCAGACATAAACTCCATGTTTTAAGAGAAACACTAAAAAAATAAAGTTAATTTAGGGAGAGATGACCAGGGTAAAAAGGATCTGAAAAGTCACACCATATACAGAGGGTGAGAAAAAAACTTGTGCACACATTTTAAGAAAGAAAAAAAACTGTATTAAAATTGTAGTACTTCGGGGAGACACCCCTTATCAACAAGGATGCCTGAACGAAACATATATGTATACCTAACACTTAACTGTACCCCACAATATCAACATGAAAAATATTAATTTAAAAAATAAATAAATAAATAAAATTGCAATGCTCAATATATACTGATAACAAAGAATGACTACAAGTCACGTTTGACTTCTGCAATTACAAGAGGTGCTCAAAATGGTTACCATCAGCGTTCAGACACTTCTGATCACAGCAAACTAAAACTAATACATAGATAACATCTCTTAAAATGTGCATACTTTTTTTTTGGCACACCCAGTATTTAACTTAATAGAATTGCTTAAGCTGAAAGACAGAAGATGTGAGTGGGGGGCATGATAACCATATTCAAACATTTGAAGAGTTATCTTGTAGAAGAACGTCTGACTTATTCTGTTTAGAAAACTGAGCTAGAACTTTTGAACAAAACGTTTTCAGAACAAATTTTGACTCAACATGAGAAGGAATGTTTAAACATGTGGACTTACAAAGAAATGATCTTGCAATAAGAACAAAAAATGAGGTATAAATTTTATAAAACAGAAGAAAAAAGTAATCCTTTTTTCATATTGTATGATTATCTACTCATAAAATTCCAGAAATGAGCTAAAAAACATTTGCTCCAATGAGATAGTTCAACAAGGTGGCCACATACAAGACCAACATGCAAAAGTAATCATATTCCTATACTCCAGCAATAGTCAATTATAAAATAAATGGAAAAAAACCACATTCACAACATTAAACAACATTGTAAAATACCTAGGAATAAATTTACAAGAAATGTATTAGACCTATTTAGTGAAAATTATACAATCTTTACTGAAGAAAATAAAAGATATTTTAATTTTAAAAGTACTTTAAAGATGTCAGTTCTCCCTAAGCTTAGACATACAATTGAAAGCAGTCCAAATCAAAATTTCAACAGAATTTTTGTAAAACTGACCATCTGATTCTAAAGTTTATATGGAGGAGAAAATGTACAAGAATAGCAAATAATATTTTGAAAACAATCACAAGTAAGAACTTACAATGAATTATACAAATAAATTATAGTGTTTAAAGCAGGATAGAATTAGGCCAGGAAAAGGCAGAAATAAATCCATGGAACAGAGATTATGGAAGAATAGAGAATCCAGAAACAGAACAATGTGTACATGGGAGTTTACTGTATAATCAAGGTGACGTCAGTGGAGAAACAATTATTTTATAGATTGGATTCAGATACTGCCTCTCTATTTGAAAAAAGGTAGATTCCCCTCCCCTAGTTGACAGCAAATACAAAAATTAGAGAGGAACATAAAAGGAAAAACAATAAGAGTATTTGAAGAAAACACAGAATGTTTTTCACCATATTTGGGCAAGAAAGATTTTCTTCAGCAAGACCCAAAACACAGAAATTATAAAACGAAGGAATACATTTGATTATGCCAAAGTTATATAAAAGAAGACACGGTAAACAAATTAGAAACACAAGCTATAACATGAAAGAATATTTACAATATGGTCAACAAAGAAGTTCCTTTTTAAATACCTCGTAATTTAAAGAACAAAATAGCCAATAGAAAAATGGGCAAATAAAAAACATGGAACCAACCATGCTACCCATTGAAGCTTGATTGGATTAAAAAATGTGGTACATATACACAATGGAATATTATGCAGCCATAAAGAGGGACAAACATATGGACTTTGCAGCAACTTGGATGGATTTAGAGTCGATCATACTCAGTGATCTATCACAGAAACAAAGAACAGAGTACCATATGTTCTCA
>CAUYQG010027946.1:0-34927 GCA_963574415.1 Tarsius wallacei | reverse complement strand
ACAAAAATGACAGGAATCTTCTTCCTGGGGAGAGCTCAAGGCTCTGCCAATTTTTATTGGATTTTCACAAGCTTATATAGTTTTCCATCTAGCCACAAATGTATCCCATGCTGTCTGCCAGACGCCCATGTATCTCCTTTTCCAGAACAACAAGGTTGACCTTTTGCCCTTTGGTTCCCCCTACTGACTCCAAGCCATTCTAGACAGCAATCACTACCTCAACCATAGATGGAGTTTTTCTTAAGCATTTGTGAACATCCTGTTTTCCTCCTTAACTTTACTATTATAGCTATTTATTATTATTATTACTATTATTATGGCCTTATCTTATAAAGCTAAACCTTATCTCTATGTCTTATTTAACTTACTTACTACTATGTACTTATACTAACCTTATTTCTATCCTTATGTTCTTATATCTCTTATCTTACTATATTATCTTATCCTGCTATCTTACTAATAATATTCTAACTTCTGTCTTCATCAAACTACTTATTTAACCCTAACATATCTTAACCTATTAGCTGTCTCAATCGGTTGTCCTTTCCTCAGCTCTCAGCTGGGGACCTGTCATTGAAGAAAGGTCTACGATCGACTCAGCAGGAGACCTGCTGTTTACAAAAGGTCAACAAGGGGTCGACTCAGCAGGAGGCCTGTTGCTTATGAGAGGTCGACAAGAGGTCAACTCAGCAGGAGGCCTGTAGTTTACGAGAGGTCGACAAGAGGTCGATTCAACAGGAGGCCTGTTGTTTACGAGAGGTCGACGAAAGGTCAACTCACCTTCCTTGGCCTCCTGCTGTTACTGAAAAACCTCTTTATAAACCTTAAAGGGCAGCCTTTTTACTACCATCTCACCTCCTGTCAAATGCCATCGTTTAGTTGTGCATCTATTATCTCAATTAAAGTGGGAATATTTTCCAGCTTATGCACACAATCCTTCAAAGTTAAGGAAGGTCCGTCAAACAGGATCCATGGGGCTTTCGCCTCTAGCATGGCCGCATTTGGCTGGAGCCTTTTTCACAGCCGGTGTTTTTCCTGTCCTCAAGTCTCTTTTACCTTACTTTTACTAATGATTGCGGCTCCCGGCAGCCTGGCACCTTCCTCCCTTCTTTCTTGCTTCCTCTGTCACCATGTGGTCTTTGCCAAACACTGGCTCCACCCCACCTTCCACATCAACCTGAAGCCCTCACCAGAAGCAGATGCTAGTGCCTTGCCTCTTATACAGCCTGCAGAACTGTGAGCCAAATAAACTTCTTTCCTTTATAAATTACCCAGCCTTAGGTATTCCTCTATAGCACTACTAAATGGACTAAGACACTATCCAAATGCCAGGGATAGCTTTTTCATTTATTTTAGTCTACTTTCATAAAATTTGGAGTGTTTTAACATTCTATACATATGTTTTTCACATTTCTTGTGAAGTTTAACCCTAAGTATAGTTTCATCTATTGTTGGTGTTTTAGATGGGGTTTTCTGTATCAATTTATTTTCCAGTGGGTTATTTATGTACCTGAAAGTTGTTGATTTCTGTATGTTAACAGTATGGTTTTCTACAATGTTGAGTATTTTTATTCCTTGAATTCCTTTTATAATTCTCTGGCATTTCCAAGTATACTATATTTCTTTATTTCTAATTATTGTGTCTCTAATTGTTATTTCTTTTCTAATTGCATTGACTTACTTCTAGTATATAGTAGACAAACTTGCTGGGTTTCTGGTCATATCTCCATTGTTTCCCTGTTGCATAAGATGCTGACTGTATAACAGAGCTATATCTCTATTTCTATCTCTATCTATGTCATCTGATTAAAGATCTATAATTACACATAGATATCTAGATCCAGATCTATATTTATACCTTAATATGTACTTATCAATTCCTCTCTTTTGGAGTATTGCTTGAATTAGGAATTGGTATCAAATTTCAGCAAAGACGTTTTTAGCAACAAGGGAGATAATTATATTTTTTCTTCTTAAATCTATTAACATAATGATATACACTAAGTTTCCTAAAAATGAGTCAGCTTTCCATTTCTGGAAAATTCTTATTCGATCAGGGTGCATTATTATCATTTTTTTCTTTTTCTTTCTTTCTTTTTTTTTTTTTTAGAGAATGATCTCACTTTATTCTCCAGGTTGAAATGCAGTAGCACAATCATAGCTATTGCAACCTTGAAATCCTGGTCTCAAACAATTCTCCCACCTCAGCTCCCAAAAGTGTTAGGATTACAGGTGTGAGCCACCATGACTGACCACCTTATTCTTTTTTTTTTTTTTTTTTGAGTTGGAGTCTCACTCTGTCGCCCAGACTGGAGTGCAGTGGCTGCTCCCAGCCACCGCAGCCTCCACCTGCTGGGCTCCGGTGATCCTTCCGCCTCAGCCTTCCGAGTAGCCGGAACAACAGGCGCGCGCTACCACGCTCGGCTAATTTTTGATTTATTGTAGAGATGAGGTCTCGCCAAGTTGCCCAGGTAGGTCTTGAACCCACAGGCTCAGGCAATCCACTCACCTCAGCCTCCCAAAGGCGCGGGATTACAGGCTGAGCCACCGAGCCCGGCTACCTTATTCTTTAAGGTAGTGTTGTTCTCTCCCCCCCGCATTTCCTTAATTTTATTATTTATTTATTTTTATTGCTTCCCCCATCCCATTTTTATTTTAGATGCATGGGGTACGTGTATGTTTTTTTACAGGGATACATTGTGCAGTAGTGAAGATTGGGTCTCAAGGGTTCCATTCCCCACGTCGTGAGCATTGTACGTAATATAAAATTTCTGATTCCTAATCTCTCTCCTCATCTCCCTCCTTTTGGTGTCCCAGTATCTATTATTTCCATCTTTATGGCCATTTAGCTCCCACATTTAAGTGAGTACATGCAATGTTTGGTTTTCTGTTTCTCAATCAGTTCACTTAGGATGATGATCTCCAGCTCCATCCATTCTGCTGCAAAGGACATGATTCCATCCTTTTTTTATGGCTGCATAGTATTCTTTGGTGTATATATACCACATTTTCTTTAACCAGTCTTGGTGGGCACTTAGGTTAGTTCCAAGATTTTGCTATTGTGAATAGTGCTGCAATGAACATATTAGTACAGGTATCGTTTTTTAATATACTGAGTTCTTTTCCTTTGGGTAGATCCCTAGTAGTGAGATTGCTGGATCAAATGGTAATTTGATTTTTAGTTTTTTGAAAAATTTCCATACTGTTTTCTATAGTGGTCGAACTTTTAATCTTTATCATAAATGCTTTGTCTAGGTCAATGTCCTGAAGAGCATTTTCAGGTTTTCTCTTAGTATTTTTATAGTTTCAGGTCTTATATTTAAGTCTTTAATCCAAGTCTTTAATCCAACAGGGAATGAACTTTTTCTTTCCTCCCAAATCATTCAAACACTTGCTGTTCTTTGACTTTCTTAATATAGCCATTCTGACTTATGTGGGGTGATGTCTCCTTGTGGTTTTAATTTGCATTTCTCTGATGATTGGTGATGTTGAACATTTTTTTCATATGTTTGTTACCACTTGTGTGTCTTCTATTGAGAAGTATCTATTAATAACCTTTTCCCGCTTTTTGATGGATGTATTTTTTATTTTTTCATGTTGACTTGAGTTCCTTGTAGATTCTGGATATTAGTTCTTTGTCTGAGGTATAATTTGCAAATCTTATCTTCCATTCAATAGGCTTTCTGTTATCTCTGTTGATTACTTATTTTTCTGTGCAGAAGCTTTTTAGTTTAATTACATACCATATGTCTATTTTTGTTTTTTGTTTTTGTTGTGGTTGCATTTGGGGTCTTTATCATAAATTCTTTGTCTAGGTCATTTCCAGGTTTTCTCTTAGTATTTTTATAGTTTCAGGTCTTATATTTAAGTCTTTAATTCATCTTGAGTTAATTTTTGTATATGGTGAGAGATAGTCTAGTTTTATTTTTCTGCAGGTGACTAGCTAATTTTCCCAGCACCATTGATTGAATAGAGTATTATATTCCCATTCTTTATTTTTGTTGGTTTTGTTGAAGATCAGTTGGTTGTAGGTATATGTTTTTTTTTCTGGGTTCTCTATTCTGTTCCATTGATCTATCTGTCTATTCTTGTGCCAGTACCATGGTGTCTTAGTTACTATAGACTTACAGTATAATTTGAAGTCAGGAAGTGTGATGCCTCCACAAATGCTCTTTTTGCTTAGAATGCTTTGGCTATTCTGGCTCTTTTTTTGGATCCATATAAATTTTAAGATTGCTTCTTCTAGTTCTGTGAAGAATGAAGTAGGCATTTTGGTCAGGATTGCATTAAATCTGTGTATTGTATTGGGTTATATGCCCATTTTAATGATATATTCCTCTGATCTATGTACATAAGATGTTCTTACATTTGTTTGTGCTGCCTGCAACTTCTTTCATTAGTGTTTTGCAGTTCCTCTTGTAGAGATCTTTCACCTCCTTGGGATGTGTAGTCCTAAGTATTTTATTTATTTATTTATTTATTTATTTATTTATTTATTTTTTTTTTTTTTTTAATGTGATGTTAGCTTCGTAGAATGTTCTGGGGAGGGTTATTTATTTATTAATTTTGTGGCTAGTGTGGATGGCATTGAGTTCTTGATTTGGTTCTTGGCTTGAGCATTGCTGGTGTATGGAAACATTGATTTTGTATTCTGAGACTTTACTGAAGTCATTTATTAGGTCTAGAATCTTCCTGGAGGAATCTTTAGGGTTTTTTAGATCTATAATCTTATCTTCATAAACAGAGATAGTTTGCTTCTTCTTTGCAAATTTGAGTGCCTTATAATTCTCTCTCTTGCTGTATTACCCTCAGTAGGTTTCCACTAAAACATTGAATAAGAGTGGTGAGAGTGGACATCCCTATCTTATTCCTGTTTTGAGGGGAAATGTTTTCAACTTTTCTTGATAAGTATGATATTGGCTGGGTGCTTGTCATATATTGCTCTTATTATTTTGAGATATGAGGGGGGACCCCCAAACACCCAGAATTTATTTATAAAAATTATTTATTTATTCTTATATGCTTAAACTTCAGTCACCTTCAAAGTACTCTTCATGTGATAGAATACACCTATCAAGATTCTTTTTCCACTGCTCAAAACAGCTTTTGAACTTGACCATTTTTATGCTTTTTAGTGCTTCTGCTGTTTTTGTTTTCACCTTTCCACATCAGGAAAACATTTTTCTTTGAGAACTTTTTGCATCCAGGGAAATAAGTCACTCAGGTGAGGTAATGTGATTAGAGAAGGTGGGGCTTGGGAGTCATGCCGTTTTGGGTCAAAAATTGCTGAACACTCAGTGTGGTGTGTGCAGGTGCACTCGTAAAGCACCTATCATGAAATGGGCAAATGTGTTGAAAGAATCTCTCCCCCTCAAAAAAAAAAAAAATCACTGAAGCCAAACACAGCCTCTCACAATAACACTAGCTGAGACACTGATATTGATGGGTTCCTAGAAAAATTACCTAGTGGAGGAAGTCTATACTACAAAGGGCTGGGTCTTCAAAAAAATAATTCCAATATTTTGGAGGTCTTCCCTTGTATATTCCTTGAATGCCCAGTTTGTTGAGAGTTTTAATTGTGAAGTGATTTGAATTTTATTGAATGGCTTTCTGTATCTAGATGATCATATGGTTTTTGCTTTTCTTCCACTTATGTGGAGGATCATGTTAATTAATTTGTGAATATTGAACCATCCTACATCCCTGGAATAAAATTCACTTGGTCGTGATGGATAATTTTTTTTGATATGCAGTTGAATTTGGTTTGCTAGTATTTTGAATTTTAGCATATGTATTAATCAGGGAAATAGGCCTGTAGTTTTCTTTTTCTTTTTTTGTTGTGTCCTTGCCTGATTTTAGTATCAGTGTGATACTGACTTCATATAAAGAGTTATGAAGAAGTCCCTCCTCCTCAATTTTAGGAATAGTTTCAGTAGAATTGATAACAGCTCTTCTTTGAACATCTGATAACATTTTCCTGTGAATCTATCTGACCCTGGGCTTTTTTTGGAAGATTTTTTTGTTACCGATTTAATTTCACTGTTCATTATTGGTTTATTCAGGGCATTCATTTCTTCCTGGTTAAGTCTTGAGAGGTTTTATGTTTCCAGAAATGTATCCATTTTTCTAGGTTTTCCAGTTTATTGCTATATTGTTCATAGTAGTCTCTGATGATCTTTTGTATTTTTGCGGTATTGGTTGTTATGACAACTCAATCATTTCTCATTGAATTTATCTGAGTCTTCTCTCTTTTTTTCTTGGTTAGTTTAGCTGGTGGTCTGTCAATTTTGTTTATCCTTTCCATGAACCAACTTTTTGATTCATTGATCTTGTGTATTTTTGTTTTGGCATCAATTTCATCTTGTTCTGCTCTAATCTTTATTTCTTTTCTTTTTCTTTGTGTTTTGTTTTTCTAATTCTTTGAGGTGAAAGGTTAAGATGTTGATTTCTGATCTATCTCTTTGATGTAGACATTCAATGCTATAAACTTTTCTATCAGTGCTGATTTTTCTGTGTCCCAGAGGTTTGGGTATGTTGTGTTACTATTTTCACTTGTTTCAATAGATTTTTGTATTTTTGCCTTAATTTCATTGTTTATCCAAGGGTTACTCAAGAGCAAGTTGGTCAGTTTACATGTAGTGATATAGTTTTGGGAGCTCCTCTTAGTGTTGATCTGAGAAGATGCTTGGGATAATTTTGATGTTTTAAATATTATTGATTTAGATGTTTTAAAATTAATTGAGACTTTATTTATGGCCAAGCATATGATCTTTTTGAGGATTTTCATGCAGAGATAAGAAGAATGTATATTCTGCAGTTGTCGTTGGGCAATCCACATTCCAGTTTAAATCCAGGGATTTTTTGTGTGTTAATTTTATGCTTAAATGGTCTATCTAATGATGTCAGTGGAGTGTTGAGGTCACCTACTATTTTTATATTACATCAGTATGTTTTCTAAGGTCAAATAGTGTTTGCTTCATGAATTTGGTTGCTCCAGTATTTGGTGCATATATCTTTAAGACTGTTAAATCTTCTTGTTGAATTGCACCCATTATCATTATATAATGCCCTTTTTCATCTTCATCTTTCTTTACTGTTATTGATTTAAAGTCTGAGTTGCGATATGAGGATAACTATTCGTGCTTGTTTTTGTTTTCCGTTCACCTGATAAATTTTTTTTCCACCCATTATTTTGAATCTGTGACTTGCTTTGACCAGTAGGTAGGTCTCTTGTAGGCAGCATATGGTTGGCCCCCCCCTTTTTTTTTCCAGTTTGTCACTCTGATTCTTTTAAGTGAGGCATTTAGATCATTTGTGTTCAGAGTTAATATTGAATGTGAGTTTTTTTTTTTCCTACCATGGTGTTGTAAGCTAGCTGTCTTTGAAATTCAAAGGTATAGATGCTTTACAGATTCTGTAAGCTTTGTATTTATGTGATCTTTTAAGACAGTGAGAGTCATTTCATTTTCAAGTTTAGAACTTTTTTGAGTATCTCTTTTAGAGCTGGTTTAGTGGTGACAAATTCCCTTTGTGTTTGTTTGTCAGGGATGGATTTTATTTCTCTTTCATTTTGAAGGTTAGTTTGGCTCAATATAAAATTCTTGTCTAGCATTTTTTTGTGTCTTTGATTAAGGAGATTGAAAATAAGTTCCCATTCTCTTCTGACTAATAGGATTTCTGCTGTGACGTTTGCTGTTAATCTAGTGTCCTTTCCTTTATAAGTGATTCTATGCTTCTCTCTTGCTACTCGGATATTTCCTTTCAATTGTCTTTGTAGAATCTGACAACTATGTAAATGTCTTGGTAAGGCTCTTCTTATGATATATCTTGCAGGAGTTCTTAGGGCTTCCTGTATCTTTATGTCTAGATCTCTCAAAAGACTAGAGAAGTTTTTGTGAACTATTTCCTTGAATATGTTTTCTATATTTAATTTTTTTCTCCCTCTGCAATGCCTATGATTCACAGGTTTGGTCACTTTACATAATCCCATAATTCTTGTAGGCTTTGCTCATTTTTCTTAATTATTTTTTCTTTTTCTGTCTTGCTGGGTTAATTCAAAAAACTTGTCTTCCAACTCTGAAATTCTTTCTTCCACTTGGTCTAGCCTATTGTTATAGCTTTATGCTGTGTTTTATATCTCCATCATAGAGTTTTTTAGTTTTCTTCTTTTATTTTTTAAAGTTGCCAGTATCTCTTTTCACTTCCTGAATTGTTCTGCTAGTTTCTTTGTGTTGGTTATCAACTTTGTCTTGCATCTTATTGAGCTTCAATATAATCAGTATTCTGAATTTGTTTTCTGACATTTCTGTGATTTCATTTTGGTTAGGATATATTGATAAAGAGTTGGTGTTCCCCTTTGAGAGGTAACACTGTTTTTTCAATAATTTCAGGGTTATATCTCTGGTTTGTTCTCATCTGTATGAGCTATGGAAGCTAATCTGTATGAATTCTTTTAATATAGATAGCCTGTATGTGTAGGCTTTCCCAAGTGTTGATTGTAATAGCAATACAGTGGGGGTGTGGGCCAGCTTGCTGCCCCTTGCTGCCCCTTGTGAGGCTGGGTGGCAGGGATCTTGGGAGGTTTATCTTGTTGCTTGATGGTGTGTACTGCGGTTGGCAAACTACCTGTTGTGTTGCACTGATCAACCTTCAGGCCATCAGGTAATGACTATGGGTAAGAGCTGGATACTGGAATCATACTCACTTTTCCTTGCAGAGTACCATCAAAGGGGCTGCTGCCTACCTTCTTCTCCCTGAAATCTAAGGTGTCCTTTGACATTCTGATGAATATATCTTTTCCTTCTTGAATTGAGGTTCATTGTGTTTATCTTTCCACACTATTTCACAATGTTTGGACCAGTAAGGCATGCTGAAAGCTTCTAAGCCACTGTCTTGGAAAAAAGGGACATAAATGGTGTTGCTTTCTGTTTGCTATTATTTTATTTAGTATCTTTGTATTAATATTTATGAGTTAAATTTGTAATTTATATTTTGTATAATTATTATTAAGTTCAAATATTGGTATTATATTTGCTTCATAAATAGATTTAGCGATTCGCTTTTATTTTGTATTCTAAGGGAAAAATATGTAGAATTGGGTCTTTGAAAGTTTGATAGAATTTCCTACAAAGCAATCTATACCCAGTGCTTTATAATGGGGCAATTTCTTGATTTCTCTGTTTCTCCTATGAAAATAGAATAGTTTAAGCTTTGTATCTTACATAATCCCATAATTCTTGTAAGCTTTCATTTTGGTAGACTTTATTTTTCCATATTACTTAATGAGTTTTATGAATTTATTGTGCAAGGTCTAAGAAGTAGCGCCTTATATTCTTTAAGGTTTGTTTTGTTTCAATGCTTATTTCTTCTTTTTATTTGTTAATTTTTATTTTTGTGCTTTTTTCTTTTTTTAGTAAGTTAGTTGGCATTTTGTCTATTGTGTTAATTAGAAATATACTTAACATTTTATTATTTTTTAGCTCTTTTAATGTTTGCTTTTATGTTTATTGTTTCTTTGATTACTTGTGGTTTGCTTTATTTTTTTTAGCTTCTTAAGTTGGAAATTTAATTCATTTAAATATTTTTATTTGATACAAAATATTATTTTTAAATTTTATTTTATTTTATTAATTTTAGAGTTGTGGAATATATGTCAGGATTTACTACATAAGTAAATTGCATTCAGGTGAGATTTGGTCTTCTAGTGAGCCCTCTCTCCCCTGGTAGTGGACCTAATACTCAGTGTGTGTTTGTGTGCCTCTTATTCTTCCTCCCCACCTCCTATCTTTAGCAGTGTCAAGCATCTGTTGCCCCCAACATGAGACATGTTGTCTCATGTCTCTAGTGGTCAGAGCTTACTTATGAGTGACAACAATATTTTTTAGAAATTATATAACTTTAGTTTTTATTTCCTCTGTTAACCTAGAGATATTTGGTAGAAGTGAAAAAAATTAAGGTGACAGACCATTATAATTTTTTGTTATTAATTTCTAATTTTACTCCTTCATAGTTTTTTATTCTACATATGCTCTATAGAACTTACTGGTGATTTTTAAAAATGGAATATATGACAAATTTTAAAGAATATTCTATGTTCACTTGAGATTAGCTTGTAATTTCTACTTTCAGTGTATAAAATTCAATATTATTTCTGTCAAGAAAGAAAGAAAGAAAGAAGGGAGGGAGGAAGGGAGGGAAGAAGGAATGAAGAAAGGAAGGAAGGAAGGAAGGAAGGAAGGAAGGTTGGTTGACTGTTCAACTTACGCCTCACATGAAGATTTTCACTTAAGAGCTTTCCATTGATCAGAAAAGTAGAATATGTGATGGTTTATTTTATGAAGCAACATTTTTCCACCTCCCTGACTAAAATGTATACACCCCCGAGAGCTGTCAAATCTCACCAACCAGTGTGATTTATGAGTAATCAACAGATAGAAAGTAAAATGAGCACAAGATAGCTGCCAAGGACCACCTTCTGATCTCATTTCCTACCTCAAGATGGGATGCTTGAGTCCCTAAGCAAAAAGAAAGGAGGCCAGAAGTAATCAAGGGCAGACATCTTTTCTCTGTTCTTTGTAGCATTTGTCTATGCTAAGCATAGTCAAAATAATGCCGCATTTTTCAAGCTCTGAAATAATCTTAAAAACAATAGAAAAAAATATATAAAGTTGTGTGCTTCATTCTTCTTAGAAAATATTTTGAGAAGAATGGAATAAAGGGAAATTTGTTCATTTTTAAGTGATGATCTTATTCAAAGATGATAAGAAATAATTTTGATGTTTGCTATATACCCATAAACATAAAACCTGAGGCTTATATTTGAAATAGAACAGACCAGATTTTAGGAGGAAGAAATAGTCAGTCACTTTAGCGTTTGAGATGATTTTTCTTCTAATTTAGTCTATACACATATAACTTATTTCAGTTTTGTTAGATGTTAAGAATATTCCTGAGAATATGAATTTCAGTCTCTCCAAAGTTGTGTGATGTCTAATTCTAAAATATCAGACTGTATGGAATTTTGTCTAGATAATTGCATGTGTCTCTAGAACAGAGAATGACATTTATTGATTTTTGTGCTTCCAGTGCATTTTTGAGTTCTTGAAATAAAGCATGTGGTCAATGAATATTAATTGAATAAATGAATGAGTGGCTTACACTAGACTGATGATCTTTTGAGACCTTCCAGAATAGTTCAGCTGTGAAGACATTTTATATATGTCTAATGGACATAGACTTCAGAGCTGTAGCATGAACCTCAGAAAAATGTGAGTAATTTGTGGAGGGGATTGGTTGTGGTGTTTGTCTATTAGCTTAGAACTGTAAGATCACTATTAGAAGAATATAAGTAGAGAATCCCATTCAATATTTTTGTTGTAGAGGCTGTTCCTCTGTGTACCCACTTTTAATCGTTGATTAGGAGAGGTCTACAACTCCTCTTTATCTCCTTTCCCCACTCCTGGTTCTAAGCTAGGGAAGTGTTATATAACCCAGTTATGTTCAGTAAAAATTCATTGTATTATTTACTATGTATAATAAGATAGTGAGTACAAATTGTCACTTCAATTCTTCCCTAAAGCAAATTGATTTAGGGGGCAAGGGAAAACCAGGACACAAAAAGAATTATAATTATTAATAACGAATGGTAAATATGATATTCTATATTTATTTTTAAATATTTTTAAATGCTGTGAAGCAATCAACAACATAGTCATGAAATAACTCTGGATGCTGATGCTGTAACACTCCTCTAAGGAAAACTTTCCCAAACCAAGTTTTCCCTCTGCTCTCACACCACAACATTCATCAACACAGAAGAAGGCTTCTGTAACCAAGTGAGTGTGAGTTTCTCCCCACCACCAAGCAGCAGATGCCAGCTAGTTGTCCTCCAATTCAATTTCAACATTATCTACCTATGCTGTGGGTAGTATCACATTCCAGAGTGAAAGCTCAGTCCTACAAGACTGCTCCCACCCCCAGATTCCAGTTGTGAGTCTGGGTCTCCTGAACTTCTGACCATTCAGTTTCAAGTTGGGGTTCCCACGACCTCCTTTTTGCTTCCCATTAATTTGTGGGAACAGTTTACAGAACTCAGGGAAACACATACATATACTGGTTTTTTAGAAAGGATACTGAAAAGGGTACAGATGAAGAGAGCATAGGGTGAGGTATAGGGGAAGGGGTGAGGAGCTTCCATACCCTCTCTGGGTGCCACCCTCCAGGAACCTCTATGAGTTCAGCTGTCCAGAAGCTCTCGTGTCCACTTCTCTTGGGTTTTTATGGAAGTTTCATGACATTAGCACTCCTTCCCCCAGTGTATAGGGTGGAAACCTCTCTGGGGAGGAATTTATGATTCATAATCAGAAAGGCAGGGGAAGATCACCCCCTGCCTTGGAGGAGATAAGAGGAAGGCAGAAGAAGGTAGAAGAGATTTTGTTTCTGAAGTCTGCCCCTAAGACCTAACATACCCAGCATTGTAATAATAGACTGTAATAAGGGCTATGGGGTTCAAGAGCCAGAAACTGTGGACAAACACCAATATATAAACATATGCCAAAACACCACAATTCCATCTGAGTTTTCTTGTGTGCTTGTGTGTGTGTGTGTGTGTGTGTGAGAGAGAGAGAGAGAAAGAGAGAGAGAGAGAGAGAGAGAGAGAGAGAGAGAGAGGCTGAGGCTGAGGCTGACTATAGATACAAAGTTTGCCACTCAGAAACTGAAGAATTATCTTCTGTTTCCTGCATCTCAAGAGCTGGCACCCTGTTCCGACTCTTTGGCTGCTCGTAGCTGTGCATCCACTACAGAGATAAAATCTCATTAGGTTCAACACCTGTTTTCCCCTTTGTCCACTGTAGAGGAGCTTTTAAACTTCTTCATAGGCTGTGTTGTTGCTCTGGATAGTTTCTTTAACAGTGTAACCCAGTTTTGTGACATTACTTTTGTTTAGTTCAGTCAGCAAATCATGGTATGGTTTGTGTTTCCTTCTCTTCTTTTTTCTTTCCTTATCTCCTCTAAATGTAGGGAAAATAAGAAAAAAATGATAAAATTATAGAATTAATGGGCACTTAAAAGAAAAAGAGACTGAGATCATGAATCACTAAACCAATCTTCTTGCCTAGAGGGTGTAATTCAGTGGTATTTTTATAAATGTGATTCAAGCTGTGGCTTTTGTGAAAGATCATGAGCCACATTATAAAAGAAGGGGGGTGGTAAAGACCATAACTACTCATCAGAGAGATGGTTTTACTTTCATTGGTGAGATCTATATAATTTTAGGGGCTCTCATTCTTGAAATATACTTAGCTGGAAAATGAAGCACGAGATAAAACCGGTATAATTAAACAAATGAGACAATATATCTATGTCTGTCTTTAAATGCCAGGAACAATAGACTCCATATCACGAAGGTGTGTGGTCTGGGTGGGATAATACAGGGCTTTGAGTTAGAAAGCCTGGTGTGCTTGTACAGTCCTTAGACATTTAATTTAACCTATTTTGGTTTTAATTTGGCTTTATGTTAGTTTGATCAACAACCAATTCACCATGTCAGGGTAGAAGAAAAACAATTTTTAAAGTGATAAATGACAAATTTATATCATGTCTTTGGAGTAACGTGAGGTAAGGGTTGCTTGTTTTGACCACTCAAGGTGGTCATGTACCTCTAGGTGGGCTCCTACTAACATCCTAGAACACAAATATCTTACAAAAGACCTGAGCTTAAATACAGTCTAAGTTTGTAATTTTGAGTAAATTACCCAATTTCTCTAAATGTCTGTATTGTTAGCTGTAAAAAGATAATAATGCCTCATCTTGTGATCACGAGATTGAAATTGCCGTGAGAGGAAGCAATCTCTAGTTGTGTGACCCTCTTAACTAGCTGAGTTGCCTTGATCCAGACCAAGTAAGTCTTGAATGTGGTTACTACAATTAATGCATTTAACAAATAGGAAAGTTTAGTCAGCTTGATTTTATGTAATATGCAAGCATACTACATATTCTGGTACATCTTTCTTCCTACTTAGCCCTGGAACATATGAATGACCCTTGACTGATTATCTGATGACATCAGAAATTGTCACTGTTGGTGGCAGTATTGCATAATAGTTATATGCTTAAGATCTAGAATCAGACTCACTGGATTCTAATCCTGACTTTACCACCTGCTAACCATAGAAACTTGTAAACATTTAACTTTGTTAAGACTCTATATTCTGATTTGTCAATCATTAAATAATAATATTTACCTCATATAATTTTTTAAGAGGGTGATGCGGTATTGCATATAATCATCTATTACAGAAATTGGCACCTGGCAGGCAGAGGTACTAACTATTATTACCACTTCTATTATTGTTGCCTTCTCTCCTTAGAGTATTTGCTATATGCTGCATTAGCAGTTCCAGCTCTTGTCTATTGCAGAGGCTTAGTCCCTTATTACTTGAAATGTATTCTTTATCAGTTTCTTTGTGTTTTCTCAATTCCTGAATTGTGTTGCACAGTTCATGTTTTAGGGAACATTTTTACTTTATTTGCAAAATAGGAATAACAATATTATAACAATTATTATAAGTATATATGTAGTAGGCTTCCCTGCTTGATGTGGATTATTAGGGGAGTATTCTGAATCCTGTTTCAGAGACATGATTACTGCTGGTACCTCAATTTCACTAGAGTTTGCCACTTAGATAGCCAACTCCTCCTGGTAGGGATATTGAGCTCCAACCCAGGCCATTATGCCCTAAGCCTCATTTGATGCCCTAGAGAGGCACCTGTGTATTAGTTTCCCACTTGTATTTTGACATGCTATTCCTTCCTTATTTCTGGCACTTGGGAATTTCATTTCCCTCACTTTGAGTTTGATAATATATTGTAAATTTTTTTTCTTTTAAAATATTTTTTTTCCAGAATTCTAGAATTTTGGAAGTGAGAGGGTGGGTCTTTCCATATAAACTGAACACATATTGACCAGCAGGATTAAGTTTATGCTGAAACAGTTAAGCTCAGCATAAAGTTTTGATTCTGGCTTTGGACACATATTTATGTATTATTAGGTCTGCTCTGTCATCAGCACTTAAATACAAAATTAAGTAATGGGAGTTTGGAGCCTATGACCAGTTTGATATAAACATTTGTGTGATGTGACTTCCTATGCAGATATCCATAGCCCTTTTTTCAGTGATTCCTTTGGGAGAAACTTTTCCTTCTGATAAATGCTTCCAGTGCCAGTTCATGCATCTATAAGAGTAAAAGAAGGCCAGGCACTCTGTTATTATTTACTCTGCAGGAAACCTGAGAAGAGCTCAATGAAAGAAATGGCAGCCTAAAATTAAAGATCCATCTAGTGTGCATAGTGTGTATATTTTTAACATGTGCTTTCCTCTCCCTGATATCAGTAAACTCCATGACTAATATTCTACCCATGGTACAAATGTAGAAGGAAAAGTTAGAATTGGGGCCAAACAAGATGCTAATTCATTCATAAAACCAGGTATTCAAAAAATAATGAAGATTTTCCAATGGTTTGTAAAAGAAGTTTCTTTGGTGTTTCAAGATACCTAAACTTTTATGATACTATTCGGCTCAGCTATACTCCATTTCAGACTGTCCATACCAGGGTTGGACATGATTCCAAATAGCACTTCAGACTGGTTTTAGCTTCTTGATTTACCTTCTTTTATATGAGTAGTTAGGGTGAACAAGTGAAGGAAGATCTTGCACAGCTAAATCTTTTAATAGTAAGATACCATGTATCTTCAGCACTTTATGTATTATATTAGTTCTAGTGTTTACCAACACTTTTGTGTGTGCAATCTTTCTGAATCACACGATATTAGATTTATTTGTTGTTTCATGGATGACAAAATGAAAAATGTGAGAAGTGAGTTGACTAGTTTAAGATTATATGGCAAATAAAATAACACTAGCAATAATGACAGGAATAATAACGTTATTTAACATCAACTGAGTGTTTTCTATGTGTCAGACATCCTTCTACATGTTCAATCTTCACAACACTTACTTCATAACAACCTGGAAGAGTGGTCATCAGAAGGAGTAGCTGGGATCTGAGCACTCCAAGCAAAAGGAGAAGAGTATGCAAAGAACTGTTCAAAATGTTGACAGTTTCTGGGAATGAGAAAAGTGTTCAAAGTTAAGTGTGGAGTGTAGAGAGGTATAGCTGAAAGACTGAAATAGAGGCATTACAAGATCATGGAGAGTTCATGTACTTCACTGAGGAGTTTGGATTTTGTCTCTTCAAATGGGGTAGGCAAAGTTTCTGTAAAAAGTCGGATAATGAATAATTTAGGCTTTGTGAACCATGTGGTCTCTGTTGAGACTACTCAGTTATTCTATTTGTAGCACAGAAGAAGCCATAGACAATATGTAAATAAATGGCCACAAATGTGTTTCAGTAAAACTTTATTTACTCAAATTGGCAGCAAATAAGCAGAATATGGTTTATGAGCTGTTTGATGATCCCAATTTTAGAAAATGGTGAACTGCTAACATTTAAAGGCAAATAAGTAGAGCATGAAGTCTACATGACTTCCTCAGAAAGAAGGTCTTTTCTACCTGACATCAGACAAAACAGTTTAACTGAGGCAAATATAAATTATTATTCCTGTGTCAGGAAAAATAATTTCATGGGAGCAATGGCCAAGGCCCTTTTTTCTAAATAGGTTGACTATAAGTCTCAGTTCTGCCTGGAACAACCTGCTTTATACTCATTGTTCAGCATTATAATTAATAGCATCTCCTTTCATACTCAAGAATGTCCCTGTTTAGATGATAAATTAGTAATGGTTACCTTATATTAAATCTAAAAAGGAGTGAATTTTTGAACTTCTGTCAAAGAGTTGTTACAGTTATCTTTCTTACTGCTGAGGAGTCTTGGGCTAACTGTTTAGCCTCTCCAGGCCAAAATTTTTTTCACTGAAAATTGAAAATACTGGCTAAGCATGGTGGCTCAGCTTGTAATCCCAGCACTTCGGGAGGCTGAGGCAAGAGGATTGCCTGAGCCCGGGAATTTGAGACCAACTTGGGCAACTTGGTGAGACCTCTTCTCTACAATAAATCACAAAAATTAGCTGGGTGTGGTGGTGTGCATCTGTAGTTCCAGCTACTTGGAAGGCTGAGACGGCGGAAGGATTATCTAAGCCCAGCAGGTCGAGGCTGTGGTGGCTGTGAACATGCCACTGCACTCCAGCCTGGGTGACAGAGTGAGACTCTGACTCAAAAAAAAAAAAAAAGAAAGAAAGAAAAAAAAGAAAAGACAATTGAAAATACTATAGGTCTTTCCTATATTATAGGGCTATGTGAATATAACATAGTGATATTTGTAAAAGGTAACAGGGGAAATTATTTGTAATATGCTACCCAAGTGGAAGAGAGGCAGAATTGAAAGTTAGGAAGGGCTTTGGACCCAGTCATAGAGGGCGTGACCTAGTCACCTATTTACCATATGTGAGACTTTGCAGAAATCATTGTCTCAGCACCTCAGAACCACACTGGGGCTACTCATACCACTTTTTGAAAACTGTTGTAATTGTTAAAGATAATGAGTAAACACTGTCAAGCACAGTGCCTGGTACACAGTTAGCACTTAGTAAAATGCAGTAATCATTTTTCAAGCTATCGTATGCCATGTGAAAATTATTATTTATCTTTACTTTGACATGTGCCTCAAATTGTTTACCTTCATTTACCTCCTGCAATGTCAAGATTCTCTTTTTTTTCCCTCCCACTGTTCTTTAAGCCACATCCACTCAGCAGGGTTCCAGCATTGTGGAAATGATAGTTCCTTGTTGAGCAATTTTTATGTTTTTAGGCCTTTCTGGATGAGGCATATGTCCTTTGTGGTCTAATGTAGCTAATGTTAACTTCTAACATTTGGGGCTTGGATGTCCTTTTGAATCCTTGATTTCTGGGGCCATTTTTAGGTCGTGCAAGAGCTTCCTGTGGTTTTTCTTCAATAGAGAAGACTAGCCGAGATCACAGCCTAAGGAAATATGGTGGTGGGCACCATGCAATTTCTCTGCTAATGTGTTGCCTACACCCTTCTATCATGTTTGCTTTAGGTCCTGAAAATAATTGGTTGGAACTGCTACTCACTTTTAGTCCTTTATCCAAGTTTGACAATTACGTTCTACCAAATAACACGCACTATAAATGGCTTGAACCTAATAAGTACTCTTTTTGGACACGTCCCTCTTCCTGCTTGAGAGGGAAATTACAATCTTCCAAGTTTCTCCTTCCATTTCTGTAGAATGTGGGGCTAATTTGAAAGCAGTCTCACAAAATGGAAGCAAACCAGGCTAATTAGAAATATTTATGGGCCTGTTAGTGAGTATATGTTTAATTGAAATAACAAGGCACTCCCTGAAGGGGAAAAACATTACTTTGGTTGTAGGAATAATTAGTCTGTGCTGTTACATTGCAATAAGATAAAACTCTTTCTTTCCTGACTGGATCCACTTTTACTTGGTCAGACCAAGGTGTCCCCAGAAGGACTCATTAGTATTTTTATTATTTAATTCTTATCAAAGCTAGTCTTGCATATATTTCTTATTCCCCCAAGATAATTATTTCAGCCCTTTTGGCTGATTCTTTTGGTACTACTCCTTATCTCTAAGAAAAAGATTTATATATTTTTTAAAAAATAATTTAAGTTTTGAATTTTTACCATAGTTGCACACATACATATAGCTAAATGAGCAAAAATATTTCTACAATGCTTGTTAGTACAACCAATGTATCCATATCAGCTTCCCCCTGCCTTTTCCCACCTTTCTGCCTTTTCCCACATTTTGTATTTACTTCTAAGATTCTATTTAACAAGATATTATTTCTTGACTTAAAACATTTCAAAACTTAAAGTTAAAAGCTTTAAACTCTACCTATTGACTTTGTATTCTGGAAGATGAGAATTTAGTTTTATACACATGTTACTGAATACCATTCCATTCATGTATCCTTCCTATCTCCCTTCTCTCATATAGTTTGAATTATAATTTTAAATAAATCAGTGTTCTGGATTTACATTATCATGACTATATTAAAACTGTTCATGGTTGAGCCTTGTAATATACCTTGACAAATTTTGCTATCCTGTATAACGTTTGTTTTTCCCCCACCCCATGGGATCGATTATCTTTTGCTTAATTTTCTTGGGATTTATCACTAATTATCCCCCACACCAGTGTGTAAATCTCTGCTAGATATATTCTTTCACCTCTGGCATTTGTTCAACTTCTCTTCTGAAAGAAGTCTCTTCTCTCCTAGAGTCTCCTGGCATGTTCTTATCTGTGTTAATTTCTATTCCCAGTTTCATTCTAAGATCGCACTTTACCTCTCAATTTTCACCTTTGCCTCTGTCATGTATTTATGGATTCTCTTTCTTTTTTTTTTTTTTTTTTGAGTTGGAGTCTCACTCTGTCGCCCAGACTGGAGTGCAGTGGCTGCTTCCGGCCACCGCAGCCTCGACCTGCTGGGCTCCAGCCATCCTTCCACCTCAGCCTTCCAAGTAACTGGAACTACAGGCGCGCGCTACCACACCCGGCTAGTTTTTTGATTTATTGTAGAGATGAGGGCTCATCAAGTTGCCCAGGCGGGTCTCGAACCCGCGGGCTCAGGCAATCCACTCACCTCAGCCTCCCAAGGCGTGGGATTACAGGCTGAGCGACCGAGCCCGGCTGGATTCTCTTTCTTAATATTTTCTCTCATTTTTATTGACTATAGCCTCCAGTAGCTTCCTGAGGAAAATATAAAATCATATGAAAGATGAGTTGCTTGATGTCTTACATTTCTGAAAATGTCTTCATTTTACTTTTGCACGTAATACAAAATTGACCAAGTCAGAATTTCAACTGGAAGTCATTTTCTTTCAGACTTTTAGAAAAAATTTTATTATTAAAATTTCCGAATATATAAAAAACGCAGAGTACAGAGAAGTTCCATGCAGTCAACCAAACTACCAGCTTCAACTACTACCAACATTTTGCCTATTTGTTCATCTCTCTCTATACCTCCTTTTTTGTTTATTTTGCTGAAATATTTGAAAACAAAACCCAGACATTATTTCATTTCACCTCCAACTGATTCAGAATGAATGTTCAAATGAACATAAAGGGCATTTCTTACATAAGCACAATGCCATTATCACACCTAACAAAATAATTATATCATCTCAATACAAATCCATGTTCAGTTTTCTCTAATTACCTATAAATATATTTTACAGTTGCTTTATTTGAATCAAGATCCAAATAATTTCTGCTTGTATTTGATTTTTTTTTTAATTTCTGAAATCTCAATACTACAAGTCTTCTCTTTCCCTGTATTCTTATCCTTTGTCCCCAAGCCATTGACTTATCGAAGTAAAAAGAAAGTTGTCTGGATTTGTTACTGAACAAATTTAAATCCATGATTTGGATTTGGCTAGTTGCTATCTCATGATAAGTTTAAGTTGTTTCTATATTTCCTGTAGAGCAGAAGTTAGTTTTAAAGCCTTTATTAGATTCTAGTTCTATTGTTTACCAAGAATGTTCCATTGATGATAAGAGTCTCTTGCTTTTGGATATCCTGAGATTGAGCAGTGGACCAATTAATAATAGTGTGCTCCCTTCTTTGCAAAGTTCTCTATCAATTTTTCACTAGTAATTTTAACATTGATTGATGATTGTCTGAACCAGTAATATTATTATAGGGATTGCAAGGTGGTGATTATTCCAATTCCATCATTCTTATTCATATGTTAGTTGAAAATCTGATTGAAGGATCCTTTCTTATTCAGAAGGGCTATGCAGTTCATACTAGAAGAGGAACATTTAATTACTAGTTTTCAGAGTAGTGAGTTGTGTCTTGGAAAACTTTTATATTGTTAAATAAAAATTTAAATATTTTTTCTTTTATTTGAGTAGCACGATAAACTTTGACTTTTAAAACATTTAATTTATTTTAATCACTTGCTGCTGTTATGCATTTGATGCCTAAATTGCCTTATTGGCCAAGGGAAACCCCGTTTCCTTAGAAATTTAAAGACATTGATTCACGGGCTTCTTAACACAGATGATTATTAAATCCTTTGAAACTATTTTTTTCTCTTTGAAAGTTTGTAGAATCTCTTCTTTGTCTCCAGTGTTCTGAAATTTCACATGATGTAACTATTTTTCTTCTTTTTCCTGAACTTGCTCATCTACTTAGTTTGCTCTTTCAGGATAAAAATGCGTATCTTCTATTTCTAAAAAATTTTCTTTAATTATTTTTGATGATTACTTTCCCTTAAATTTTTTTGTACTCATTATTTAGATGTTGGAGACTGCTGTTCTTATTTTTACTTTTCTCTATTTTTAGTTTTGTCTATTTGACTTTCTGGGAAATTTCTACAACTTAATCTCTTGGCTCGTAGAATAGCAAAAATATTATATTTTGTGTTATTAATTTAATTTCAAATTAAAATTATGTTCTTGAATACTCATTTCTATAATATCTCTTTCTTCTCTCATGGATACAATATTTTAATTTATCTCTCCAGGGAATTAATAGCAGGGGTTTAAAAAAAAATTTTTTTCTGTATAGGGCTAGGAAATTGTTCACAAGATTGGCCCCTCTTTGACACTCACTGCAAATTTGGCAGTCTACAAGATCATCCTCAGGTTCAACAATTTGCCAGAAGGACTCATACAATTCATGAAAGTTGTTAAACTAACATTATGGCTTATCATAGTGAAATGATATCATCAGTGGAAAAACCAAACTCTAAAATATTTCACAGAAGTTAATTCTGAGCTAATATGAGTGACTACAGCCATGGGAAGACACAAACCCATGAAACCTCAAGCAAGTGTTCCTAAGGCAGTCAGAATGTAACTCTGCTTTATACATTTCAGGGAAGGAGAAGTTACAGGCAAAGTTAGAAATCTATAAATGGAGGTTTTACATTGGTTTGATCTGGTATCTTGAAGTGAGAGCTTACAGGACACAGGTGGATTTAGAGATTCCTCAATTTGCAATTTGTTAAAGGAACAAAGGTTTTTCTAAAAACTTGGAGTTAGAAGAAAGGAATGTTTAAGTTAAGATAAGGGAAGTCTGCTGATTATCGTGTGACGTTATGCCAGAATTGAGTTGGGACAGCAAGCCACATTATACTGAGTCAGAGTGACCTATAGGAGTACATGACTTTACCCTTGCCTAGCATGGCATTAGGTCCTGTTTACAATTTGGTATCTCATTTTCACAAAGTATCCATTCTGTAGTCCATGGTCTCTATTGTAACATTAATGATTGTCAGTTGTCTCTAAACTGCAAAAGGGAGGGTGAACAATAAGGCATGCCTGACCTCTAATCCCATCATGGCCAGGAATTCAGTTTTAAATTTTTGGGATGTGTCCCTTTGGTCGGGGGGTAGGGGAAGTCTTTTCAGTCATTTGGAGGAGCTTAGTTTATAATATAGATTAGAGTTAGCCAAGGGAAGAGACACATGGGCCAGAGTTCAGGAAATTCTCCCACTCCCTGGTAGCTGCTATTCTGCTTTCCATCTTTATGAATTTGCCTACTTGACATACCTTGTATAAATGGAGTGGTAAATATTTGTCCTTTTTAAATCTGGCTTCTTTCACTTAGCATATTTTAAAAGTTTATCCATGTTGTAGCACATCTCAGAGTTTTATTCCTTTTTATGACTGAATAATATTCCATTCTATGGATAGACCACATTTTGTTTATCCATCCGTCTGTTAATAGACACTTGGGTTGTTTTCACTTTTTGTCTATTGTTAATAATGCTGCAATGAACACTGGCCTACAAACATTTGAGTCTCTGTTTTCAATTTTTTTCAGTATATACCTGAGAATGAATTTGCTGGATCTGATGGACATTCTATGTTAAGCATTTTGAGAAACAGAGGGGCCTTTAAGAATTAAGATTATCTTTTTCTTTTGGTGACACTAAAAGGATGAGATTTGAGAACTTGTTTTGGCAGGTGTTCCTCAGTCTTTAAGGGGTTTCCTTTTGAACACGTGACTCTTATGGAATGCTGGTGAGATGGCATCTTTGTATAGCATGGGATAGATCTGAAAATGGTCCAACTTGCCCACAGAACTAATGGTTACAGTTTTGGAAACAAACAAACAAACAAACAAACATAGAAATTGACCTTCCTGATTATAAAGATTGAAACTTATATTTGTCATATCTGACTTTCTTTCCCGGAAACAAAAATTGACCTTCCTGATCTTAAAGATAGAAACTTTGTCTTATCTGTGTTCCTTTCTCAGGACACCAACTCTCAAGCCTATAGCATCAAGAGACTAAAATTCACCAGATCGCTTCATCCAGACAATGAGATGCCAGATTCCACTTGTTTACCAACTCCTCTTCCTTACCCTTCCTGAGTTTGTTTTCCCATTTTCTGTATTCCTGCCCCACTATAGAAACTCCTGACTTCGGTGAGACCAGGAGACAGATTTGAGAATGACTCTTCCTTTCTCTTTGGCTGATACCACCTAAATAAAAAGACTTCTTCCCCAGGAATACTTATTATCTCAGTGAATTGGCTTTCTGTGTGGGTATGTTTTGTTGTACAAGGGACTTCTCTCACCAGGACCCCAACTGAATCACTGGTGTTAGGTAATGGTTCCCCTTCTTTTATTTGTGAAATCAAAAAGGAAATTCAGCAGCTGAACAAGGTCCGTCATAATGACTTTTATTGGCAATGGTGAGAAAAGATGCCTGGGACGCAAGCTGAGAGAAGCTGGTATTAGGTTTCCCAGTCCCATCTAATGTCTGCCTTTGGTGACTATTTACTACCATATTTTTCAAAGGAAGGAGAGCATGATAGTCACGTGGAAATCTTGTGGCATAAGTAGCTCTTCCTTTTTCCTAGACTCTTTGAGCATTGTCTTAATTTGGTTCAGTTTTACCATACTATACCCAGCCATGATCCTGCTGACTTGTTGGCGGGAATTGCTAGAAATTACTGTTTTCTTTGGAGCAGATGCTGAGTAATGGCTACATGGTGGTCATGAAATAGAGACTTTCTTTGTCAAGATGCTGCCAACTTTTGCTGATGTAATTTAGTGAACGTCTTAAGTTAACTGGCATTGCTTTAGATGTAGAGTTGCAAGGTAAAATATAGGACACTTGGTTAAATTTGTATTTAGATAAACAATAGATACGTTTTTAAACTTCTTACTTTTTAAAAAGTATAAGTATGCCCAAAGTATTACATGGGACATATTTATACTAAAAAATTACTCATTGTTTATCTGAAATTCAAATTTAACTGGGTGTCCTATATTTTAATTGACTAAATCTGGTAACCTTCTTCAGAGCACCAAATGTATGGGAGACCTTTTCTTTCCTTCAGAGAATTCTTCGGCACATGCACATGTCCTTAACAAAATGCTTTGTTCTTCATGTGAGATACAGCTGGCCCGTGTCTCTCATGAAGCCAGTGCCCAGCAGGGTACGGGCAATACATATATCCAGTGAGGGACCATGGTGAACACTAGGAGGTACTTGAGAAAAATGGCCATGTTTTTTTGTTGCCTGCTTTGCACAGGGGACTTCTCTCACCAGGGACTAGATAACCAGGCAATGAACATGGTGTGCAGGAGCCATGTGGTATCCCTGCCAATAGGACTAATGGTCCATGTGGATGTCAAGGATGCAATTGCCTATATACTTCCCATGGGACCGGTGTGTACACTAGACATGGAGGTGATTTTCAAGTCTGGCAGAAGCAGGCCTGAGTAAAATACCCCAGTGGAAGTCCTGAAAGAACGGAGACAGTATGGTCTGGACCTTGAAGGGGTGGGGAATTAGGAGACAGAGATAGAGTGGTAGAAAAAGGAATGCAGGAGTCAGACAAACCACCTCTTCCACAGTTGTGCCCAGAGAGACTGTAATCTCAGGCTTCAGCTGTGGATCAGCCATTGCCATATGCCATCTAGCTGCAAGATCAGAATGGACCTCCATTCTACATTAAGTCCTTCTGCTTACAACTTCTGCCCCCTAGTGAATTTTTCTACTGCTGTTATTTCCAGCTCCAGGCTTTCATATACCCGAAAGTTGTCCTGTTCTTATACTTTAAACATTTCAATAATTTTCACCACTGTAGCTGCTTGGTGAAGCTAGGTAAATTTTATTGTGTTTGGATTGGCTTCAAATGAGGGCTGATAAATTAAATTATGGTCATCTGTAGAGGGGTGGACGAGAAATAATTTGGATGTATGTCGTGTCACAGAAGCACAGAGCTCTCTGGATCTTTCTTTTTTTTCCTCATTCTGTTTTTCCAGATGAAATAATTATTTATTTCTTCTCCACCCAAGCCACCACAAGCCAATGTCCAGCATATTACAGGAGAGGGTTACTTTTATTAAAAAGGGCAGGCTGTAAAAGCATCCAAGGGACCCATCTAGATTGTTTTTCAGCTTATTTTCTTTTTGAAAGCTTTAAAGGGCTTTTTAAAATTGCCAGGAGAGTAGATTCATATTTTTATCATTCCACCTGCATAGCATTTTAGACACATTTATATTCCTGAAAGCATAATAATACATAACATTTAGCATTTAATTTATGACTCCTGCCACATCTGGTATAAAACTCCTTCTGAAGCAATAAATCAACCTCTTCATGTCAAATTGCCATTCATTTTTTGACCTCCTCCATAATTTATGGTTTGTGAGTACAAAATGGGAGAAGCAGCTTAAATCAAGTGGATTTTAATTAACAATCTTAGAAAATTCAGAAGAATATTTGCAATTTATTCATGAGACGAAAGGACTTTGTTGCTAGAAAGAAAAAAAAAAGCAGCTCATTTCCATGGTTATAAATTGAAGTCTATTCTGGGTGCTTCGAAACTACAACATAAAGATTTTTCTCTACTTTGAGTTAGAAAGATAAAGTGATTGTGATAGGAAAAGCTGTCCAAGCTCCTAAGACAGAATCCATTTTCTAGAAGAGATTTTGAGGGGAAAGAGTAGGGGAGACATGTAACCCTCTTCTGCTTAGTGCAGCTTTTAACAGAGTTGCCTGGCTGCTGACACGGTGCCTTTCATGTCAAACAATTTTATTTCTAAGCTTTTCACAGTGTGTCCTAAGTAGCTACTATTAGCATTGTCCTGTCCGTTTCCTTGGCAACAGAGCTGGTCAATTTAGACACCATTTAAGAGCTGTGGAAAAAGCAACAACCAGCAGTGTGATGGGCAAAATTACAGAGAACAAGCTGAATACAATCCTCGCTGGAGGAGATGCATTTTCTTCCAGGGCCCATTTTATTTTAATTAAAATTGAAAAGCTCTTTTAAACAAGGCCCTAGATTAAGCACAGGCCAGAGTAATCTACTGTACAACCATTGCAGCTGCATTCCTTAATGTTATCTCTTTAACCTTAATGGATTGCTTGCACTTTTTTAAATAAATAAGGAAGGAAAACCTTGGGGCAATATGGTAGCTTCTTTTTATCCATCTTTAGAGTAAATACAGGATGGAAAGACACTACTCTTTTCACGTCTGGAATCGTGTTTAAGTAGAGCACAAGAGAACCTCCAGCTGTCCCATACAATGGTTATAATTTATCTCGCATGTGAAAATAAACTTTTATTTCAGATATCATAGGTGGTCTTATTCTTTATTTACCTTCTTTTTTTCCCATTTGTTACAGTGCCTATATGTAGCCATTTATTTCCAATACCCTAACATGGATCATTTTGAACATGGAATCCACTACAAGTTTGGTTTTTTTTTTTTTTTTTTTTTGAGTTGGGGTATGACTATGTCACCCAGGCTGGAGTGCAGTGGCATAATAATGGCTCATTACAGCCTTGACCTACCATGCTGGCAATCCTTTTGCCTTAGCCTCCTGAGTAGCTGGGATTACAGACGTGCCTTACCATACCCAGCTAATTTTTTTGATTTTTTGTAGAGACAAGGTTTTTCTGTGTTGCCTAGTCTGGTCTCTGAACTCCTAGGTTCAAACAATCCTCCTGCCTCAGCCTCCCAAAGTGCTGGGATTACAGGTGTGAGCCACTGCATCTGGCCAAAGTTTGGAATATTTTTATTTTTCAGGAGATGGATTTAGAATGCAAGATTTAAGGGAATTAATACAAAGTTTAAAATTTTCAGTACTGAATTTTACATTGGTAGTTGGCTTTGCACTATTATTGCATTCACAGCTTCCTTATGTGTAGGACGGGACAGGACATAATTTGGTGGTGAGGACAATATTTTCTCCTAGTACAGTATTTGTTAACATATCCTTCAGGAGGAAAATAATTTATATACTGTATGTAAATATACAAGTAAATATATTATATATTTGCAAATAAGATAAAATATTGATTACTTCTGTGGAAACTTGAAGGTAGCTTCAATAATATTTTACTTTAAGAAAGCTGGACAAGGCAGTTTTTACTGATTGTTAGCCTGGGTAACACCACTTTAGAGACTTCTGCCATTTTGCTAGCTACCTTAGGATGGAAATTACCAACTAGGCCAAGACTGCAAAACATCCTGCTGTGTGTACACCTAGACTAACTGCAAGACTTCCTTCCAACTTACTTAACCAAAAGCTTTAGTTGCCCCCTAACAACGCCAACCACAAAATTTTTCTCCCAAGCCCTATAACTGCCCCAACCTGTAAGTAGTGATGGGCTTCAGTCTCACCTGGAGTCCCACTCTGCAGGGTTTCTCCCTGGAATAATTCTGTGTTGCTGATGAGCTGCCCATCTCCCATTTCTCTTTTCCTATCTGCTTGTTTTCTTAACCTAACACTTATGAATAGAGAAGTCTTTATAATACTGTCTATGTTATGGTGAGTGCACTGGGATATTTCAGGGTTTGCATTTGCTTTTAGATGACTCCCATCTAAATGGAATCCTGGAAGGCAGTAAATAACTTTACATTAAAAGTGTTAAAGCAGAAACATACATTTTGTTATTGGATATATCTTAAAGAGAATCCATACCCTTGTAGGTTATTCAATGACAAGTCCATTCTTACACTGACATTCCATAAGCTTGTTCTCAAAGATGGAAACATGCATATTCCCCAAAGTAGCCCAGGGATTAGTGGAAGAAAATGATCTCTCGTTGCCACGGTTATCTGGGAATAAGTTCCACCTTTGTCTACAGGGAGAACATAAAGAAATGTTCATCTCTAAATTTTTGGAATTCCTTTCTGACTTTATAAACAACAAATATAATAAGTGACCCAGTATCTATTAAAGTCTTGATTAAATATTACTATGATCATAGAGTTTCTGAGATTTCTCTGCACTTTAATAAGAATCAGCCTGAGTCATGTTTCCCATTGAAAGTCTTACTGGAGCCTTAAAACCATTCCAATCAGAGGCTGGGCTCCATGGCTCAAACATGTAATCCCAGCACAATGGGAGGCTGAGGTGGGAAGATTGCATAAGCCCAAGAGATAGAGACTAGCCTGGGATGTACATTGAAACGTTGTTTCTACAAAATAATAATAATAATAATAACTTCAGTGTGGTGGCATGCACCTGTAGTCCCAACTACTAGGGATGCTGAAGTTAAAGGATCACCTCAGCCCAGGAGGTCGAGGCTGCTGTGAGCTATGATTGTTGTGATCATGTCTCTGCATTCCAGCCCTGGGGGGGGCGGGGAGGGGGGCTGAGTGAGATCCTGACTCAAAAAACAAAAACAAACAAAAAAAACCCCCACTCCAATCAAGATCTCTATGTCTAGATAACAGAGATGTCAATTAATGTTGGTTATAAAGAAAAACAGTGGGGACCACCAGTAATTTTCCCATATGGCGCACAAGAACAATTAGATACATAGGCTGACATTTCATCTTTGGTATTTACATAATGCATACCATGGTGATTGATCCGAAGGAGGTATATAGATGTGACAGACTGACAGAGGATAAGGGCAGATGTCGTCCATCTTTTTCATTATGATGACTATTTTAACAAACAGACCAACTTATTTCTGCAGACCATTAAATCAGTTGACAGTATAAACATCTGGCGAATAGCCCTGGGAATTGGGTTTGTCAGGTGAGGGCTCTTTGGCTAGCAGGGAGGAGGTGTGGGATTCCTCAGGGGCTGCTGCTTCTGGGGAAAACCATACAAGCTGTCCGATGCAGGAGACCCTGCTTCTCTTGACACAAGGAATTCAGGATGTAGAAAGGTTTGTGCCACCAAAGTGGCATACAGCCAAGAGCATTTTCTTTCCTATTACAGTTTTTTCAGAATTCTCTCTCATGTCTGGCTTCTCTCAGTTTCCTGAGTTCAGAATCTGATTCATGAAATAACCTTGAGCAAATGACAACCTCTCCTGGCCTCCTGTTTTCTCATCTGTGAAATGTGGATCCCTGTGACTCTCTGTGCCCTCTCCCAATGGAATAACTCTTTCTGAAAAGCATCTTGATCTCCATAGGGAAAGGTGTTACACAGCAACACAGAATTGTAGTTGATTTTGCACCACCCACAAATTCAATTTATATAGTCCTAGCCTGACTCCATAAACAATCAAAGTGTTTTTTAGTAACACTTGAGAGGGGAAATGAGAGGGGAAACTGTTTGAATCTTAAAATGAGTGACATTTAGTGTTTTTTTTATCATGCTTTTGTCCCTCTAAAAATAGAGCTTCTCAACCTTGGCAGTATTGGCACTTTGGGATGAATAATTCTTTGCTGTGGGGGGCTGCCTTGTGCATTGCAGCTGCTTACTAGATACCAGTATCACTCTCTCTACCCTGAATTGTGACAAGCAAAAATACCTCCAGACATGGCCCACTGCCTCTAGGGGTACAAAAATCTCTCCCAATTGAAAAGCCCTGCTCTAAAATGTGCTTTAATAGTCTTCCCAGCAACTTGGTACAAGGAGTTGTGTTTGAATTTTGGCCTACATGAGGGCTTATATAAATAAGCTGATTGCCTCCAAGGTTTGAAGCAAATATTAGAAAGCAACAACAACCAAAAAAAACCCTATTTTTATATTTGAGTACAGCTAGCTTCATGATACTCTCCTGGCATTTTTTCCCCCACTTGATTGCTGCTGCCTGTCATAGTGATAAGAACAAACAAGGGATGCTGGCTTCTGCACCCTGAGCTTCTCTTAAATGAAGACTAAGGGATCTATTAGGCCTGTTTGAAGTCTCTGGATTGAAAAGCAGACACCCAATCTTGCTGTATGAGATACAGTCTCCTCAACTAATGATGTTATTTATTTCTTGGAAAAGCTTCGTGCTTCACAGTTGCAGCCCATTAACTGGTTTTGCATCCAACGAGCATACCCATTGATTCTTCTTGTGTTCAGGGTGTGACAGAAAAGCTTACACTGTGCTGGGCAGGCATAGTCTACAAACATGATGGAATCATTGTAATTAAGTCATAAAACAATCAGGAAGGACCCTGGCTGAAATAACTAAGAGAGGAAATATTACATCTTCCACAGGAGGCCAAAACATGGAAAGGTATTTTGAGATTTGGTTAATCATTTTGTCTGCTAACTGAAAATGCTGGGCATAGTTTTGAAAAGCATGATAAAATGTTATCACAAGAGGATCTCTTATCTGAGAGAGGCAAGTATTTAAACATTTAAAAATTATTTTTTAAGGATCAATTTTTATTTTGGACTTCACAGCAACTTGGATGGATTTAGAGTCTATCATACTCAGTGATCTGAAATAAAGAACAGAGTACCATATGTTCTCACTCATAAATGGACCTGGAACAATTATCATAATACTATGAGAAAGGAATTGGCAGTAGTGGGAAACTGCCAGGGGAGGGGGGTGGAATTGGCAGTTGAGGGAAACTGCCAGGCAGGGCGGGGCACACCTCATCAGCAAGGGTATCTGCGTAATGAACATTTGTATACCTAACCCTGAATTGTACCCCACATCTTTTTAAAAAAAGGATCAAATTTTTTAAGAACTTAAAATTTTCAGGCCGCACGTCACTATCATACACCTATATTCATTAAATACTACTTTCTGTATTGCAATTCGTAGGATACCTTACCTAACTAAAATTTATCAGATCGTTTCACCTTTCTGAAAAACAGATATGAAATCAGGAGCCACAAATAAAAAAGTTCTCTTGGCAATCACAAGATTTGCATAAAGGTTTGATTGCTAATCAATCAATTAAATAACTAATTTCTTCACATCCATTTTAACACATCCATTCAATGATTATCAGCTCCCAGGGAAAGGGCCTGCTCAGTTCTGAAAAACAGCCTCCATGGTGTGAAGGCAGAGAGTCTCAGGCCTCAGATACCAAGGTTTGGTCTAGAAGTATGAGCTGCAGATATCCACATGTGAGCTAATTGTCTGATTATTGCCTCTTTTCCCTGTATATTTGGCTTCTTTTTGCCCCTCCCCCAGACAGCAACCTCTGGCCAAGGTTGGCCTCTGAAGTATATGCATATTCCAAAAATGAGTCATGGGGTACAGGTAGCCAAGCAAAGTTGAAAGCAATGCAGTTGTCGTGTGTAATCAATGTAGTTGTAAACATGGAAAATTATTTGATTAATTGACTTACTTGCCTGTGAAACTGCTTTACTGCCCTGAGGTGCGGATCTTTCCTCACCAACCAGCCGCCATCAGTGCCTCATGGGTGAATTCTTTCATCACTGTCCAGCTGTCATCCATACCTCCTGTAAGTTCTAATAAACCGCTGCCTTTCCCTGCTGGACCTCCGGGTGACTTCTTTGGAATATGTAAAGAACCTTACTTGCAAGCCCTCTCATATTTGGGGAGACCACATTATACGATGTTCCCTTGGTTCTTTGCATACCATGTATATGGGGAGGATTATGGCTGGAACTAGGTCAGACTAAGGCAGTCAGGACCCAGAGTAGGGACTCCTTTGTCTCTGTCTAAAGGCAGTATACTTGACAATCAATAGAGCATTTGGTTGATATAAAACAGAGCTGATTTGAGTTAAGTGAGTTGTATATATATGATAAACCACTAAGAAGAGTACCTGGTACATGCAGATACTATGTAGGCATTAGCTGTACTGTTATCATGTTGAGAAAACCAACCCAGGTTTTGGCTCATAGTATATTTTGGGTATAGTTTATAAAAACAGATTGCTTGAAAAAAGGAAGAGACTTTAAAAAAATGTTTCCAGCACTGTTATCTTCAGATGGTTTTCCCATGACCATATCATTTAAATAATGCTGTGAACTTTGAGGTTTGGTGGCTTACAATCACCCCTGCAACCTGTCAAACGTGTGTTTCCACAGAATAGGGGCACAACTCAGGTCTTTGGGTAAGTACTTGCATCGGTCAGTTCTTGATGGCCAATACCTTATACTAGGCCTTGTTTTACCATCTTACAAATATTTAGCATGCATAAGTGAAGACATTGGTGGCAGTGTGAATAAAACAGTCTAAATTCATCAACACTACTGGAAAAAATATACTCAGAAGGCACACCTTTAAGTGGTTGATCAGGTATTTACCTTTTAAAGACTGACCTTGACTTCACCTTGTAGCTCAGTTGTTGGATCAGGTGTTTATTGATCTATTATTTAGACTTAATTTCCAAATGAATGGTTGGCTTCCTTATGCTTTTTAAAATTTTATTTTACTTTTTTCACCTCTAGTTCCATGAATTACTGCTTCTATTCTTAATATAATCTGCTAATATTATCTTAATGCAATCTGTTCTGAGAATCCTTTAAGAATATTGCCATGCTGGCTTTCTCAAAAACAAATGACAAATTGGCATACAAAACTTTAACAATGATGTGGCAATTTTTTCCTTCTTAATCACCTTTGTATCATTGAGCTCCACATGAATTTAGTGTAGAACTGACTGAATCTGAGTTAACAAATCAAGGTGTCAGGTTAGGCTCATTTTTTACTTCTGAATGCCAGTAAGTCTGTCCGAAAGTCTTAGAATAGCAAGGGGCTCCAGAATGAATCATCTCAATTTATTTTAGGCTTTCAGTTACCACTGAGTAATTTTACAATTCAGTTCATCTAATCTGAGAGAAGTCTAGCCAGTGGGGCTGTGACAAATCAGGTTAGGAAACTTGATAATGAAAGGGGAGACCTGGTAGAAGCAAACTTTTAATTTTAAAACAAGGCCATATTTATTGTTGTGCTAAGCTTGTTGCCATTCAAGCAGTTAAGAGGCAGGATTTAAGTTCAAGAGAAGGTGGTCTGTAGTTAAAAGCTGCAGTTTATTTTATGCCATATCAATTCATTGAGTGTTATTTCATTCATACAAGTAAAAAGACAGAAAGATAATTGTGTAGCTGTATAAAATGTACTATAAATACAAACATACTTTTCTTCTATGAAAATAACATCGTTGGCAGGAAAACACCTGATTTCTTTCTCCTGTGTTTGATTTATTCCTGTTTAAATGGTATGCCTCCATCCTTCTTCAAGGCTAAATCTCTCTCTCTCTCTCTCTTTTTTAGAAAGCAGAATTTATTGAGAAGACAGGAAAGGTCCCACAGTGGGAGGGGACCCAAGGGGGTTGCCCTCTTTGTTTTCTATAGAGGAGAAAAAAACAAACTCTTCCTTTACCATCACAGAAAAACCTACTATTAATATATATGTTCTCCATTCTTATTTGTGATGAATGTGTGATTGGAAAGAAGCCCACATTGCCCTGTTCATGTAAACATATGGGAAAATGACCACATATTTTCAATATCCCCGTTTTGTAGAATATTGACAGAATTATTACTCTCAGTAGTTCCTCTGGAAAATAAGTCATTTAAAAAATCCTCATAATATGATAGTGTCTTGAGATTAAAAATTAAACAGAGGCTCTTGATTTGGAATTGAGTTATTTAGGAAAAATTGTGAAGTGAATAGAGTTTTTCTTTGGAGAGATGCCCAAATCTCCCCAAAGAAAAATCTTCATGCCCCCAAAGCAGATGCTTTTGCCGTTCAGGCTCCTCCAAAATATTGCAGGTTTCTAAATTTTTTCCTTTCCCCTTGATGCCTCCATGAACACTTGCCCATCTCGTTGTCCATTCCCTCAACACCTTTTTCAGGAGGCAGATATCTTAACTGAGAAATTATGCTGACAGAATATAGATGCAAGAGGGCTCATGATAAGTTGTGAGCCCACCCCTTTATTTTAGAGAAGAAATTGATGCCCAAAGAGGTTAAAGATGTGCACAGACGTCACTACTACATGCAGAAAACCCCAAAGCTGGAGCTTTGATCTGGTCTACGTTCTTCTTGTGGCACCTACAATCTTTCTGTCTGCTAATCCCTTTCCAAGGACAATTATATTTTAAGAGGGGGCAATTCCAGAGAACACATTCCTAGAAGCTTAAGAAATGACTCCAATGGCAAGAACACTAGAAATTTCAGGAGGTTGGTGTGGATGTTTTAGGAAAGAAAAGATGTTTCGGAAAACAGGGTTTTGGGAGGCCTTCAAATCCACACTGCTTGGTGACTATGGGATCTGCCTAACCTGGCTGACTGTGGTAGAAGTTCCTAGTCCTTGTCATTTGTCTTCAAGAAGCTCAGTTTGCCCAGCTTTCTTGATTAGAAAATTACAACCTCTTACCTTAATTAATTTCCGGGTAATTAAAATTGAAAAGGCAACATTTTCTTTCTAAATTTTCTTTGTTCCTCAAAGTATTTGTAAGTTAAAAATACTCGCTCTTTGTAGAAAATTTGAAAATTACAGAAGAATTGAAAGAAAAAAACAAAAAGGCATCATTCACATTCCTGTTAAAGCCAATCACTGAGCCGGGCTCGGTGGTTCAGCCTGTAATCCCGCGCTTTGGGAGGCTGAGGTGAGTAGATTGCCTGAGCCCGCGGGTTCGAGACCCGCCTGGGCAACTTGGCGAGACCTCATCTCTACAATAAATCAAAAAATCAGCCGGGCATGGTAGCGCGTGCCTGTAATTTCGGCTACTCGGAAGGCTGAGGCGGAAGGATCAACGGAGCCCAGTGGGTCG
>CAUYQG010027941.1:0-16509 GCA_963574415.1 Tarsius wallacei | reverse complement strand
GGAACCTTGTTAGAGGAAGTTACTAAACCACTAACAGCACCAAATGGGGTTCTGTTGTTTTAATGATCTTTTCTTTTTTTTTTTTTTTTGAGTTGGAGTCTCACTCCGTCGCCCAGACTGGAGTGCAGTGACCGCTCCCGACCACCGCAGCCACGACCTGCTGGGCTCTGGCGATCCTTCAGCCTCAGCCTTCCAAGTAGCTGGAACTACAGGCGTGCGCTACCACGCCCGGCTAATTTTTTGATTTATTGTAGAGGTGAGGTCTCGCCAAGTTGCCTGGGCAGGTCTCGAACCCGCGGGCTCAGGCAATCCACTCACCTCAGCCTCCCAAGGCGCGGGATTACAGGCTGAGCCACCGAGCCCGGCTTGATTTTCTCTTTATAATATTCTTTCATTTCAAATCCTCCATTATTGACTCCTTGCTCAATAATAAATCTTCTCCTTCCTGACTCTATTTGTACTTCCAGGAGTGGCGATTTCCCCCCAGGTCAGTTTTCAGATTTTTTCTGTTGATTGACTTCACAGGGCTCTTACTCGCCTTGTCTCTCTCAGTAGTACTTATATGTGTTCATTCACTCAACAAACATTTCCCAGCCCCCATTCTGTGCCAAGCACTGTGCGGAACATGAGGGTCCAGGCAGTACTAGGAAGTCCATCCTAAGACCTTTGACAGCTCGGACGTGTAGGAGAGACAGACAAGTCCACCAAACAAGTGAGGTTGGTGTGACAAAGGAGCCAAACCTCAGGTGACCAAAGAACCCAAAGGAGAAGCTCCTAATCAATCCAGTCTGTGATGGAAACATGGGGAGGAGGGATTAGAGGGAAGTTTTCCGAATGAGGTGACAATTGAACTGGGTCTTGCAGACAAGTAGCTAGGCAGAGTAGAGAACGCATGTGTCAAAGAGAGAGAGAATAGTGTGTGCAAATAGGAACTGGGGACCCAGCCGGCTCAAACTGTAGGAAATAGGATTGGTACTGGGGTGGAGGTAGATCATGGAGGGCCCTGCAGAGCGTGCCAAGGACTTTGACCTTCAGGCCAAGGGTGATGGGGAGTCACCGAAAACTTGATAACATTTGTATTAGGGAATGTTCAATCTGATGGTAGTATGAAGGACTGAAGGGAAGAGTGACGTAGTACTCGAGAACCTCAGCTATTGAAAAATTTTGTTGTTGTTATTGTTAACTTCACAATGCAGCTTGCAGGAACACTTTTTCTTTTCTTTCTTTTTTTCTTTGAGCTCTCCTTACACAATGATGGTATGATTATGACTTAGCTCACATCCATTACTCTGTTTACTTGCTTGAGAAATTTCAGAGGCTAATCTAGGAACAAACTGCACTTGCAGTCTCATTGTCCAGAAGTCACCAGCACCTGGAGACCCATGTCGATATTCAGAAATCACCCCCAGGAGGTTAGCTATACCCTGACCACAACTGAGATGGTGTCGGATAGCTTTCCAGGTTGACAGCAATTCAGGATGATCATCGAAGCAAGACAGGTAACCCTGTATCCTGTACAACTCCTGAATACCCCATTCCATCTTTTTCCTATAAAGACCCCTACCCTTGGCCCAAGGTTCTGAAATGGTTTCTTTGAGGCATGAGCCTGGCCACTTCCCCATCTGCTGGCTTTTGGAAATTAAAAGTCACTTTCCTTCTACCAACCCTTGTCTCTCTCATGTTTGGTATTGAGTGATGAAAGGCCAGACCTGTGGTCGATTACAAACTAGAGTTGGGGGAACCATTGTAGTAGCCTTGGCTACTAATGATGAGGGCAAGAACTACAACAGTGAGAGACTGAGGTCTTTCTCTTGACATTGGGTCTTTCCATATGCTTTTCTCTTCATAGTAAATGCTTTATACATGTCATCTCATTTAATGCTGGTAAGAAGCTGAGAAATAAGAACTGCATTATATCCAGCTGACAAATGAGGAAACTGAGGCTCAAAGAGGTTAAATAATTGCCCAAGTTCACATGTATCAAAAATGGTGGAGACAGGATTCAAACTCAGCCTGTGCACTTAACCACTATTCTCCCTTATCTTAACTCAGGAGAATTACTGATTAGTTGGACATTGTTTGTTTGTTTTTTGAATTGGAGTCTTACTCTGTTGCCCCAACTGGAGTTCAGTGGCACATTCACGGCCACCGCAGCCTCGACCTGCTGGGCTCCGGCGATCCTTCCGCCTCAGCCTTCCGAGTAGCTGGAACTACAGGCGCGCGCTACCATACCCGACTAATTTTTGATTTATTGTAGAGATGAGGTCTCGCCAAGTTGTCCAGGTGGGTCTCGAACCCGTGGGCTCAGGCAATCCACTCACCTCGGCCTCCCAAAGCGCTGGGGTTATAGGCTGAGCCACCGAGGCCCGCCTAGGTGGACATAGTTAAAGGCAGAGAGGAGTCTAGAATGGTGCTGTCCAATAGAAATATAATGTAGTCGGGCTCGGTGGCGCAGCCTGTAATCCCAGCGCTTTGGGAGGCTGAGGTGAGTGGATTGCCTGAGCCGCCTGGGCAACTTGGCGAGACTTCATCTCTACAATAAATCAAAAAATCAGCCAGATGTGGTAGCGCGCGCCTGTAATTCCGGCTACTCGGAAGCCTGAGGCAGAGGGATCGCCGGAGCCCGGTGGGTCGAGGCTGCAGTGGCCAGGAACGGCCACTGCACTCCACTCCAGTCTGGGCGACAGAGTGAGACTCCAACGCAAAAAAAAAAAAAAAAAAAGAAAGTGCGTGAGGCAGCATGGGTCTAGAATGTCTGTTGGAATCCTGCTATTGTCATTATGGTAGATGATGGTAGTGTTTTCTGAGACAAGGGAATAGAAGAAGAGGAGATAATTTGAGAGGAGTTTGAAGTGCTTGTGAATCATCTAGCTAGAGACTCCCAATCAAGAGTGGGATATGCAGGTGTAGAACTCAGCAAAAATCCTGGGTAGAAATATAAATCTGGGAGCTATTCTAACACAGATGGTCGTTAAAACCTTGAATAAGAAGGAACTTACCCAGAGAGCTTATGTAGAAGGACTGAGACTTTGGAAACAGCAGGAAGGAATGAGATGCCTTTCTCAGGTGGAGTTCATTTGTAGCAGCAGGCGCGGCATCTCTCCTCTGAATGGAGAGGAAAGAGGACAGGGTGAGCATGGATGCAGAAGGTAAGTTTGTGTAGGTAAAAGGAGTGGAGAGAGGCAGGAAACAGGTGGCGTTCTAATGTAACGTTGGCAGGCGTTTCCTCAGCTCATTCCATTTTCTTTTTCTCTCTTTAGAAAAGGGATTCCTAGCTTTTATCCATGACTGCTCATAAAATCTATATGTGAAAAAGGTAGGAAACAGCAAACAAAATGTAAATATCTGTCCAGCTAGAAACGAAAACCAAGACGAGCACCCACTTCTCATACTTGCCACTGCATTCAGTCTCTCTTGCTCATTAGTTTTTTTAGTGTGAAATAATTATAGATCTGCAGGAAATTGCAAAAATAGTACAGAGAAGCCCCTGTACTCTTCCCTCCACTCCTCTCAGTGGGGACACCTCACATCACCATACTATAGTATCAAAACCGGGAAACTGACATTGGTACAATAACATTAACTGGACTTTCATCTTCACTTTTACTACTTCCTAGCAGGAAGTGTCCTGAATAAAAAGGATCAAAATTATGTGAGATGTAAGGTTCACCCAGGTCAAGAGCTCTGTGTGTGCTCAGTAGGTTTAATCTGTGTAACTAAATGACATGTGTCAAATACAACACTAAATGCCATTTAAGTGCTGAGGTCAAAAATACCTTCTTATGACCATATGCAATTTGCACCAATATCAAGTGATTAGACCAGGCTCTGCAATGTCCCATTATGGAGAACAGCAAATATGAACAGACTGTTCTGTTGTTTCCATCAGCATCTATAATGAGGAATGTGTGACTCAAAAGAAAGAAGCATCGTGCCCAAGACTGCACTGCTGCACAACCAGGTCTCACTGACTTCAGAACTCAAGCTCGGTTTATGACATTGCAATGTCTTACTTGGTAAATGGCTACTTCAAGCTCTTGTCTATACAGCAGAAAACCAATGGATTAGGAGGGAATTCGTATTCAGATGGGTGGCTCCATTCAACTTTCAAGTGGGAAAAATTTTAGAGAAACTCATAGAACCCAACACAGTCGGTGGCTCGAGAAATGCTAGGTATTTAATCAAACCAGTTTACTAAACAAACAAACCCAAAGGAATCAGGAACATTCCTCAAAAGCAGAGTCAAAGAATGAACAGAGAAACCAGTTTGATTCGAGGAAACAAAAGCCAACAAGAGAAAATTAAGCCAACTTGAAGGGAACAGCAGCTGTCCGTCATCAAGGTTCAGCCAAAGTGAATAACCTGGTTATTAACAAGGAGGGTGAAAGTTCCCGTTATTTTCACTGTAAGTGGTAATTTGTTTACGGATAAAAATGGAATGACTTTCTTTCTCCCTTGGAGATAAATGAGATCTGGTTCTCAAAAAACAGTATGTCTCGCAAGATAAAGACAAAAAAAAAAAAAAAAGAGGTGTTTCACCATTAAGATTTGAAAAGCAAAGGAAATATGTATATTTTTGGTATCTGGGTGAAAGGAGTTTGGCCTCAACAGTTTCTGAGCAGCCAAAGGAGGGAAAATGCAGCAGGAAGAAGCAGGAATCTGCAAGGTCCCTTGCCTTTAGGCAGGGTGGTCTCTATAAATGGCATTTCTCCTACTTGGGTTCCCTACTTATTTTGTGTACTTACACCTTCTTATTTATGTCTTCACATATTACATCTGTGCTGCCAGTAATAAAATAGTTTTTGTCAGGTCAGGCACAGTGACTCACACCTGTAATCCTAGCAGTTTGGAAGGTGTGTTTGAGCCCTGGAGCTTGAGACTAGCCTAGGCAACATAGCGAAAACTTGTCTCCAAAAAAAATAAAATAAAATAAAATAAACTGGGTGTGGTGGCACAAGCCTGTAGTCTCAGCTACTTGGGAGGTTGAGATGGAAGGATAACCTGAGCCCAGAATGTCGAGGCTGCCATGAGTCATGATCATTGTGATTGTGCCACTGCACTCCAGCCTGGGTGACAGTGAGAGCCTGACTCAAAAGAAAAAAAATAGTTTTTATCAAATTCAGAAAGACAGGCCTGAGAGCAATTTGCAGTTGTGATGAAGGGGAGAGGACACAGGGAAGGGGTCTTCTTATCCTGTTGTAGCCACTGGGAAGGGTCCTTAGCTCTCAAATAGGGTGACAGAGAAGCACACATGTGTCAGGGGTAGGGGAAAATAGCTGAAATCAACCAACTCTACAAATGGTCATTATCTTTTTTTTTTTTTTTTTTTTGAGTTGGAGTCTCACTCTGTCGCCCAGACTGGAGTACAGCAGCCAGCCACTCCCGGCCACTGCAGCCTCGACCTGCTGGGCTCCGGCGATCCTTCTGCCTCAGCCTTCCAAGTAGCTGGAACTACAGGTGCGCGCAACCATGCCCGGCTGATTTTTTTATTTATTGTAGAGATGAGGTTTCACCAAGTTGCCCAGGTGGGTCTCGAACCCGCGGGCTCAGGCAATCCACTCACCTCAGCCTCCCAAGGCGCGGGATTACAGGCTGAGCCACCGAGCCCGGCTTGGTCATTATCAAATAGCGAGGGATGAGGGGGAAAAAAAAAAAAAAGGTCATGCTTTCGATCAACTGGCCCTGCATTGACTAGGATTGAAATTGAACTGTGAAATTGAACTGTGAGATCAGCTTAGACATTGACCTCCCTGATGTGATTTGGCCATTCGTATCCAATGCCGGCCATTTGTTTGAGGATGATAGATGCAGCCTGCATTTTGAAATCTATGCAGATGCTTAAACAGACCCTGTTCTCCAGTCAGACAACAGGAAGACCACCAGATGTGACCTAAACGTGCTTCCTTTTCAGCCATTTAACTGTGAGAAATTCCTCTCATATCCAGTTCACTGCAGGGGACTATTTTTATCAGGGTCTTTCAACCCCAGCTCTGAGACACTTCACAGGTATTCCCACAAAAGTTCCACAAGTCAGCAATGAAATAAACCCAATGCTGGATGGACTCACACGCAGGTGGGCCAAAAGAGTGGTGGAGCCTGTCGGGGCACGATTCCCTGCCGCCACTTTGAACTGCAGGGAAGCTAAGTGGGGACAGCACGGCCGACTGGGCAGAATTAAAATGTGATCAACGCAGCATCTGCTTTCTCTTCTCTTTTCAGCTTTCACAGAAGTGAACATGAAAAAAGGGAAGAAAAAGAGGAGGAAAAATAAGGAGAGACAGGGCCCCTTCTGGGAAAAGCAATTCTAGTTTTGAATTCTCAACTGTGCATTCCAGCTCAGAAAGACAGTGACTGCCTTTGCTGGGCCCGGGGTGACACACTGGGCTGAATCCAAGCAGGAGCCAGGCAGCGGGTGGTGGCTTCTGCCTTAATCTTTCTTCCGTCTTCTGTCCCCATCCCAATCACAATAAATATATGTATACTCACTTGATTATGTCAGCCAGACAATGGTCTCCTAATTGGCAGTGATCATGGTTCCAGAATTGTTTGGGCAAACCTGCTGTCTCTCTATCAGGCAGAGCAATAAGGGGCCACTAATGCAGTCCCCACGAACAATTTCCAGTGGAATAAAAAACTGATCCCCCAACTCATGCATGGCAATGAATTTTCCAAACAGCTCCTAAGAGTCAGCCCTTGAGGAACTCAGACTTACATGAACTGGCCCAGCACAGAATGCTTTTATAAATCTTCCCCACCCCCAGCTGGAGCACACAGAAAAAAAACATAGCCACTTCCTTCTGCTCTGAGTTCTTTTGTTCTTTTTCTTTTTCTTTTTTTCCTTTTATTGGGCTTATGGAGCTGTCATTTTTGGTTCTTGGTTCTTTGTAAATTTCAAGGACATCTGGCACACAGTTTATTGCATTTGCTAGCTCTGGTATTTGTAGATATGCACACTCTCTCTGCTGCGTGTGCATGTTAACACTCCACATGCATAATTTATGCACACATAATTTGGAGCTTGAGTGAAAAGGCTTATTTTGACATTTAAGTGTAACTACATAATGTTGATCTGATCATAAGAAATTGCTCAATAGATACTGATTAAGTGAATGAATGCACCAAGATGGCAAATAGGCAACTGTCTTTCATTCATTCATTCATTCATTCATCAGACATATCAACACCTACTATGTACCAGGCCCTGGGCTAGATGCTGGATATTCAATGATGCATACCCACAGTCCCTGACCTGAGGGTGCTCACAGTTGAGGGATTGGAGGCAGACACATAAGCAGGCAACTATAAGACATCACAGAGACATGGAGCTAGAGTCTTGCACAGGGGCATCCGGAGGAACTTTAGTCCACCTAAGGAAGGGGCTCAGGCCGTGGAGGGTCTCCTGAAGGTGGTCATGCCTAAGAGGGGACATACAGAGCACAGACAATGAGAACAGCACAATCAGTGGCAGATGCAAGAAACAATAGGGTGTCTTGGGAAAGCAGCAAGGCAGGGAGTTGGCAGAGATGAGGTGGGGGACTCAGGCAGGGATTGGATCTGGGGCACAGGATGGAGTAAAGGAGAAGGACTTCAACCATCTCGATTAGGACAAGGAAACATGAGCGACTCCTTCACTTGTCCAAAAGGCTTCTAGAACCTCCAGAGTTTGTACACACACACCTCAAAGCAAAATTTGGACTGGTCCCGGAAGCACGGCTGGAGTGCAGGAAGGAGATCTGAGGTCATACCCTGCATCTGCCACTAAAGAGGTGCGTGAGCCTGAGCAAGGGCTGGCTTCTCCACTGGTAAGTTGAGGAGGTAAACTTAGAGGGCTCCAGGTTCCCCCCAACTTTTATAATCTATGTTGCCTAGATTCTGTGAGGCTTGCATACAGTTCACAGCTATTAATCACATTAATCATATCCTATTCCATGTACAAACTGTGGAATGCTAAAGAAATGACACTAGTTCCAAGTAGCATACAGTATCACAATATCACTGTCCTACAGTACAGAGACAGCTAGGTACTTTGAGGCACAATTTTCTATGAATTCCTAAGAAGTAGTCACAGTAATGTACCATATGATGGAGATATCCCACTGTCCCCAGCCTGGGACAGGATCTCATGATCTCAAATCTGAAAAATCCCTCAATTAATTCATAGCACAGACTCCTGCTAGATTTAGGTTCTGAAAAGCATCGTTCAGTTCACATAATTTCCACTCAAAAACTCTCAATAATCCCACTGATAGAACAAAGTCCAAAGTCCTTAGAGTGGCATTCAAGGTCATCCCCAATCTATGCCTAACCTTACCTGCCACAACTCCCACCTCAGGCAAGCGGGACATCTAGCAACAGTGTTCACGAATGCTTCACCGCTCTGCCTTTTCTCACTCCAGCCCCACACCTAAGGTCCACTCACATTCAAGTCCATCTCCTCTAGGATTGTGGTCTTGTTACCCCCGTCCTCTTCAGAACCCTGTGTAGCACTTACTGACCGTGTTGTTCATTAGTGCCTGTTAATTTCATTTGGTGGTTTGTGTTTTACTTCTCTAGCTCACTCGTAAGCTCAGAGGATAGGAAATGAGCCTCACTCCCTTTTGTAGTCTGTTGACTTAGCACAGTGTCCTGCTCACAATAAATATTTACCAGTGTATAGGTTTCCTACACTGTCACCTCTGTGAGATTAGTGGGTAGAATCCATGGAAATTATGATGATTATTGTCATCATTGTGCTGCTGCCCAAAGTTATTTTTCCCTCTTCTTGGGAAAAAAGGAATCTTGGAGAGAGAGGTTTGGTGCAACCATTTTGGAGTAATGAGAATGTGAAACATTTCTCCTGCAATTCATAAACAGTATTTTATATGCGTTTCTCAGGAGCTTAAAGTTCATCCAGGAATGAGCTATTTCACAGATCAAAAGGAGCATATGCGCAATCCACCAGGAGGAATAATCACTCTGCTAAATTTAAAGGGAGAAAGATTGAACACTCAGCCCAAAAGTAGAAATGGTTTAACATCATACGGCTGGAGAGGAACATGAGTGACTTACTTAATTTCTGGCCCCCAACGTTCAGTTTTTATGGTACATATGCTAGCAGCACGTGGGATTTTTCACAAAAGAGGAACTGGCATTAAATCAATAAGAAAAATCACCATTTCCTTACTGATCCAATGGCATTTAAGGAAGCTGAGCCCTGCCAATATGTACAACTGTGCAGAATTTGTAACTGGGCAGTGAAAACCACCATCTAAGCTGGCAGCTGTGATTTTCCCAGAAGTAGAGCTGCAGGGAGAAAAATAGCTTTTAAACTTCAGTTCCATTTTTGCAAATTGGATCTTTTTGTAAAAAACTGTTTTAAGCCCAAGTTTGTTTGCTGTTGTTGTTGTTTTCCTTTTCTTTCCTCATTAGTAAAGGAAATGACTGTTTCTTTTTGCCCACATGGAAATTCACTCGTTTACTCAATAAATATGTATAGAGCACTTATCAGGAGTCAAGCATGGTTTTAAGGGCTGGGGATGTGGATATAAACGCAAGAAACAAAGTCCCTGACCTCATGGAGCTTGTCTTCCGGGGGGAGAGAAGGGATAATAAAGAAGTTCTGTAGATATCTACTGTGCCAGGCATAGATAACTGAAATAATGTGAACCTTTGACTGCATTTGAAAACTTAGTTGCCAGAAAATGAAAAATTAGAACCTCCACGTGAATACTATCTGAGTTTATATGTGGCACATACATTAAAGGGGTATTTTTATTTTTATTTTTTTATTTTTTGAGTTGGAGTTTCACTCTGTCGCCCAGACTGGAGTGCAGTGACCGCTCCCGGCCACCGCAGCCTCGACCTGCTGGGCTCAGGTGATTCTTCTGCCTCAGCCTTCCAACTGGCTGGAACTACAGGCGCGCGCTACCACGCCGGGCTAATTTTTGATTATTGTAGAGATAAGGTCTCGCCAAGTTGTCTCGAACCTGCGGGCTTAGGCAATCCACTCACCTCAGCCTCCCCAAGTGAGGGATTACAGGCTGAGCCACCGAGCCTGGCTGGGTATTTTTATTTATTTTATTCTTTTGAGTCAGGGTCTCACTCTGTTGCCCAGGCTGGAGCGCAGTGGCACGCTCATGGCTCACCATAGTCTCGATCTCCTGGGCTCGGGTGATCTTTTCTGCCTCAGCCTCCTAAAAGCATGTGCCACCACGCCTGGCTAATTTTTGTGAAGACAAGTTCTCGCTGTGTTGCCTAGGCTGGTCTTGAACTCCTGGGCTCAAGCAATTCTCCTGCCTAGGCTTCCCAAAGTGCTGGGATTCCAGGCATGAAAAGGGACATTTTTTTTTTTTTTGAGTTGGAGTCTCACTCTGTCACACAGACTGGAGTGCAGTGTCCGCTCCTGGCCACTGCAGCCTCGACCTGCTGGGCTCCAGTGATCCTTCAGCCTCAGCCTTCCAAGTAGCTGGAACTACAGGCGAGCGCTACCACGCCCGGCTAATTTTTTTTGATTTATTGTAGAGATGAGGTCTCGCCAAGTTGCCCGGGCGGGTCTCGAACACGCGGGCTAAGGCAATCCACTCACCTCAGCCTCCCAAGGTGCGGGATTACAGGCTGAGCCACCGAGCCTGGCTGAAAGGGGACATTTTTAAAAAGACTGTCTAGCACATGAAGTTGGCCTTCCCCAATGATCTTCAGCAGGACATGAGTCTTTGAAGTGCATTTCTGGGAGACGGATTTGTGCCAACTTGTATTAGTGATTATGGCACTATCTGACATGATTGCCCTCATGGCTGTCAACACTAGGAATCTGGAAATTCCTTCTGAACTCCTCCCTTGTCTTTTCCTCCACTTTCCCAAATCTAGCACCTCCTTCACATAGGTCTCTAAACACTATCTTTTATATATACCTGAAATTGATTTCCTCTTTCTCTCATCCCTCCTATGTGCAGGCTTTATAATCTCTCCACAGCTTGAGCATCCTACTTCCTCTTTCCTAACTTGAGGCTCAAACACCTCCCCTCTCCTCTCTTTGTTGCTTCCAGAGTGATTTGTGCAAGACATACATTAGATTGTGCCTCTGCTTAGCCACCCTCTCTTGGCCCCCTTCTCCCACAACGTGAAGTTCAGGCTTCCTAGCCTGGCCTGGCTGACCTGGTAGCTCTATGGCTCTGACCCTGGGCCTCAGTCATAACAGTCCCACATCACCTGACTATATGATGTGCAAATTGTTCCTAGGTGTTTCTTTTTTGAACACTCTCCTTTTGTACTCCTCAATTCTTGCCATCCTTTCACAGAGTGCAAATGTTACCTTCTCTGTAAAGCCTCTCTGAGTGAAAATGGTCCTCCCTTCTGCCCTGAGGGTATCCTTGCCCTACTTTTCCATTTCAAGTATGGCACCCAGTGGAAAGCCATTTGTAATGATTTGCTTATTTCTGGCTTTTCCCTCCCAGGCAGTAAGCTACTCCAAGTAGGGAGTAGCTTCGTTGTAATCTGAGAGCATTGCCCAGTGCATGGCACACAGTGGGCACTCAACAAATGTTAAATGAATGACCTACAGTCTCTTCTGGTTTGGCTTGTGCTGAACTATGCATTGAGAATCAGGTGGTTTTGGCAGTATGACAGAGTGAAACCAATAGGCCAATATGGTAAAACTCAACTTTGCTTTTAAGAACAATGGGTTTTAAACATTTGAGCTAATGAGCTGCAAAGGGTAAAAAATTTCAATAACAAATTTTCCCAGACAATATTTCTCTATGTACTATATCTGGAGATGGTTGAGAAGTTCAAATAAATGATTAAAGCATGTAAAACAGAACCATTAAGTAATCTGGATCATTTACTAAAGAAGAGAAACTTGAAGAGACTTAATAATGGTTTTTAATGAAAGATTGTACTCCAAGGATGGTTAAACATCCTCCTTCTCCACAAACACAAAAGAAGAAATGAGAATTAGGTGCTTCAAAGATTAAAGCTAAAAATAAAAAAGAATTCAGTGGTTTCCTACAGAGTTATAGGAACCCATTTCAAGTCATTATTACAAATAACTCATGTGTTGAGGGCTTACTCACCCACATGAGCTTGTTTTATCATTCCCATTTTACAGGTGAGGAAACGAAGACTCCAGGTGGCTAAGTAACTTAACCAGGCCATACAGCTGGTAAATGATAGCGCTGAAATTCAAAGCCAGGCTGACTGATTTGAGGCTTTGCTGTTATCTACTCTGCTTCCGGCCTTGCTAGAGGCAGAAATAGATGTCAGACCTCTATCTGAGGATGGAAGCCTAAAGCTAAGCTCAAGAAAAGTTCAATAAGTTCAAATGTTAAGTTTAATTTAAACAAGAAAATCCTAAAATATGCAAATTGTCCTTCATTGCCAGGGTAACTAGCTTTCTTGTGTTCTTGTGGTCTTCATTACATCAGTGTATATGTGTGTGTGTGTGTGTGTGTGTGTGTGTGTATAGGAGTTAAAGTACCCATTTTTCTATTATTTATTCTGGTGAGTTGTCCTACCAGGTCTTGTCTTTCTAGTGAGACAGTAAATTGTTTTGTTTTGGGCCATCAGGGCATACACAGTTTTAGCATCCACATGTGTGCATGTATTTATAAGACCTGACATGAATCAAGTCATATTTAGACATTATGATTTAACCTCCAGTGTGATGGAACTTACTCTGGGGGCTGAAAAGTCAGCATCTTCTTCCCTGTTATTTTTTCCAAGGCAACCTTGTTTAGCCTGCCTTGGGGGCATATGCAGCAGGGTCACAGTCAGCACAGAACAGGGGCAGCTTGCCTCGAAATTCAAATACGACCCAAATGCCCATGCAAAAGAAAGTCAACACTCATCTGATCAACGGTGGAGAGGGTGATCAAGCACTGAGCTGTACCCGGCCTGCAGGAGGCCTGGAGGCCAGCTCAGGAAAACCAGGTGGCCTAGCAGGAGCCCCCGAGAAGGGTGGGAATGAGTCACCAGACTTTTCAGGTTGACTGAGATGACTTCTGTTGATTTTCTTTGAATTTAGATGTGTTATCAGTTCACACATTGGGCATAACGGGAAGAACATGAGTGAACATTTTCTTGATAGTGCCTGGCCTCCGGCAGGGTTCTGATAAGATTTGGGGTAAGATGTGACTCTGCAGGAATGTACTGGACAGTGTGTGTGTCCCAGTGTGTGCTATGGGTGAGATGGCAGACAGCCCCTCCCGGGAGAAGACACAGTGTGACAGACTCAAGTGTTCTCTGACATTATACACAAGTTGGCCTGGGTTGATATTTACTATCTTAGGGCATGAGGAGGCACTGCTAATTTGTCACACTTTGAGTTCCTGGTCTAGGAAAAACACTTGCTTTTTAACACTGGGTCCCCTGCAATAACAAGATAAATTATTGATGTTACTATAACGAGAAATTATTATTATAATTATATATTATTATGTAGAGTATAGATTCTAGGAATTCACTTGACCTCTCTGGCCTCAGCTTCCTTATCTTTAAAATGGAAATAACAATGATACCTATCCCCTTGGATAGGAGTAAATAGGTTAATATCTGTCAAGTACTTAGAACAGTATATAGCCAAAATTAAATTTGTATGTATATTAATGCTTACGTTTTTATTTTTACATCATATCTGTTGGAGGAACTATTCCAAGGATTGCTCAAAATAGATGTTTGGTAAATACTTGTTAAATGTTAAAGGAGCTAAAAGAATGGATTTAGTAAAATACATGTATGACTACCCCAGTAAATACATGTATTACTGCTCAGTAACCTACAATTTAGGGACAGACTGGCAAACTAGATGCTAGATTTAATCTCTGTTTAGCAATATTTCAAAAAATGGGAGTATTCTGCAATCAGACGTCTCTGCAGAATAAATGGGAATGGAGATAATGATTTTGCATGAAGATTACAATGAAGATGGCATGAAAAATCGAGCCGGGGCATGTCACACATGAAGGACGGGCAGCAGAAACAATGACTCAAAATAGAATCAAGAGCAGGGTCTAATATCATCAGAAAATTAAAAACTACAAAATACATATTATTTGTGAGTCTATAAAAACACATAAATATAAAAAACAGGAGTCAAATCTCTGACCTGTATTTGCTTTCTATTGTTGTTTTAATAATGACAACTTCAACTTGAAATGAACCACTTAATTTAAAAAAGAGAAAGAAAATGAAAGGTATAATACTTAGGAGCTGGGACAGTTTGACAAAAGTACCTTAATATTAGGTTGAATCATATAAAATTGCCACTTTTTTGGGTAAAAAAGGTCAGATATTGTCAATTTCATATGGTTCGATCTAATGTATTTCAGTTAGTTGACACTAAATCAAAACATATACATTATCTGGCCTTTAATGATGGCCATACAATGAAACTGGTCCATTTTATCTGTCTTCGCCTTATTTGCCTCTCAGTTTGTGCACAGTAGGTGCTAAATAAATGTTTTGTTGATTTTGAGTGATATCTTCTGTTATCTTCTCATAAAAGTTAGGCCTAAATTTTGCCACACTACCTAATGCTGAGACTGCCTTTAACATGCAATTACCGAAGTGCTAGCTTCATTTCATTCTTCATGATTTAGATGAATCCTTTCTGTTCCTTGTTTGGGCAGCACTGGGAAGCTAATTAATACATTATTAATATATTGTAGAGGCAAACAAGACTCTGCTTGCTCACACAGCTATGACAAGAATAAATTCAGGTCAGAAATATTTTTGCAATTAAGGGAAAATGTTATTATAATGAGAAATTATTTTTTATGTGATGTGACACAGTTCTGTGCACTAAAACATGTTACAGACTTAGAAATGAGGTGAATGGTGGAGCCAGGCAAGCCTTTTCCCCATGGTTCCAATCATTTAGAACCCAACGGGAGCATCCAAAGGGCCCTGTAATGAACTAGAAAGGATAACCTTTTGGGATCCCAGGAAAGAAGAACTTCATTATTATTCATATATGATTTCATAACAGTTAGGATTGGTGCCAAACTTAGGAGCAAGTACTAAAATAACTGAGCAGGAGGCACAAAATGGTTTTCAATTCAGAAAATAAAGAGCTTTAACAGTGGCAGAGATGGGGAATGTTCAAGGAGGAGCGTGAATAACCCACGAGTTACTGTCTTGGGGCCACAGTTTCCTGTCTTTTGTTAACTACCTCCTAGAGGATATTCATCCCCTATATCAACTGTTGTTGCAAAGGATTATAAGTGTATAAATACTATGAATTTCTTGAGGGGGAAAGAGCACCATAAAATGTATTCTTTTGGTTTTGGTTGACCCAGAGATGTGACAGCAGTCACATTGCATAAGCAGAGTTCTAAGAAAACAGAGTTGCTTTCATTTTTTCAAACAGAAGAACCACAATCTCCTCTATGTTCGCATCCTTATACAAGTCAAATATGTGAACAAGAAAAGGCCCACAGAATCACCAATTTTAACTTTTTCCCCATTGCCATGAATTTTTCTTAGAGATTTTTTGGAGCATGGAGCAGGCGCAGTTCTGCTCAGCTTCTGCCATCTAATGAGATCCCAGCCCCAGGTGATGTGCTCCTACAATAATGTCTCAATGCTAATTACATTTTAGAATGGTTAGGGCAAGAATAGTTCCAAACACACTTGAGGTAATAGCTAGTCATATATCCAGAAGGTCAACAGTTCAATCAAAGAGAGAAAAGGAATTAGCATATCTTAAGAAGGAGTTCAAATGGTTTTGTACAAGAACTCTCATTTAAGTCTACAAGTATACTTAAAATACTGATAGAGCTAGGTAATTCTATATTTCCCTTTTTAACTCACTGAAAGCTCCCGAATTCAGGGTGCAGCGTCTGAGAACATGAAGCATCTGGCAGGTGAAGGGGAGAAGGCGTGTTGTTAGGGAACTTGGCTGGGCTTTTAGGCTAGGGGTCTGTGCCAGGATTGCATCACACTGAGTTGCAGGGGGGCTGCTGATGAATGAAGAGAGGAGATGCTAGTGAGCTTTGTACTGGGTCAGGGCCCTGGGCCAATCCTCTACAACACAGCTTTAATTCATGAGAACAATAACTCCCTCAAATAATTGTGTATCAAATTACTATCAACAAAATTACAATCTTTCATTAATGAAGCTTCCATTACAGTGTCTGATCTCTTCCCCAACTTAACATTTTTAAAAAAATGATTTCTAATGAATACCAAAGAGAACCAACTAGAAACTCTACTCATTGCTCACTGTTTTAAATGACTGAAGTGATCTTTTGTTTAGAAGTGCATTGTATTTTAATTTGTTTTAAAACTACTTGTTGAGCACCTATTATATACGTGGCAAGTTACATGATAAATAGTTTTTAAGATGATTCCTAAGTGGCTCCGTCTGTAATCCCGCGCCTTGGGAGGCTGAGGTGAGTGGATTGCCTGAGTCCGTGGGTTCGAGACCCGCCTGGGCAAGCGAGACCTCATCTCTACAATAAATCAAAAAATTAGCCGGGTGTGGTAGCACGCGCCTGTAGTTCCAGCTACTTGGAAGGCTGAGGCGGAAGGATC
>CAUYQG010027940.1:0-25618 GCA_963574415.1 Tarsius wallacei | reverse complement strand
ACGTTCTATCTGGGGCTGTCCCTGGGGTATTCAAGTCCTCTGCTATAATAGTGTTAGAGTCAATATATTTTTTTAGTTTATTTAGTAGTTGTTTTATAAATGCTGGTGCTCCTGTGTTGGGTGCATATATGTTTTGGATGGACATTTCCTGTTGATGGATTGAACCTTTTATTATTATGTAGTGTCCTTTTGCATCTTTTTAAATTTTTGATAGCTTAAAGGTTTTTTGTCTGATATTAAGATTGCAACTCTTGCCTTCTTTTGTGATCCATTTGCATGGAAACTCATTTCCCATCCTTCAACCTTGAATCTGTGTGCATCCCTTGTACTGAGGTGACTCTCCTAGATGCAGCAAATAATGGGGTCATGGTTTCTTATCCAGTCCACCATTTTGTGTCTTTTCATTGGTGCATTTAGTCCATTCACATTCAGGCTAATTACTGAAATGTGAGGGTTTATCACTGTCATGAGGTTCTTATAGAGGTGTTGTTGTTTATTTCCTGTCTTTCCTTTGGTTTTTGGGTTGATTTATGTGTTTTTTTCCATCTTTTCCCCATACTCTTGTGAAGAACATTGTTCTTTTCTCCTTTTCTTCTGTGTTTAATACTTTCTTAAGTATTTCTTGTAGAGGTGGGCTAGAGGAAGCGTAAGTTCTTGGGGATTGGATGTGTGGGAAAGATTTTAATTCTCTCTCACTGATGAAGTTTGCCTGGAAACTAGTTTTCCTTCCTTTAACTTTGAACTGTGTAAACACACAGTCCCTTGTGGTGAGATGAGTTTCCTGGATGCAGCAACTAATTCCGTCATTGTTTCTTATCCAGTTTGCCATCTTGTGCCTTTTCAGTGGAGCATTTAGTCCACTCACATTAAGGCTGATTATTAAAATGCTATTGTTTATGCCTGTCACGTTTGCTTGTTTTCTTTTGGCTTTGCTGTTGATGTATATGTGTGTTTTCCAGTTTCTTGTTGTGATGTATTCTCTGTTGATTATGTTCTCTGCTGTTCTCTTGGGAAGTGTGCAGTGAGTCTCTTTTTCTTTCTTTTGTGCTTAATATCTTTTTAAGTGTCTCCCATAGAGCTGGTCTGGAAGCTGCATAATCTCTTAGGGATTGGATGTATGGGAAGGATTTTAATTCTCCATCACTGTTGAAGCTGAGCTTGACTGGGTTGAAAATTTCTTGTTGAGGTTGTTTATCTTTGAGGAGTTTGAATATTGGACTCCAGTCCCTTCTTGCTTGTAGAGTTACTGATGAAAGGTCTGCTCTTTTGTTTGGTCTTCCCCAGTAGGTAGTCTGACACTTCTCTCTTGCTGCCTTTGGAATTTTTTCCTTTGTACCTACTTTGTGTAGGTGAATTACATGTGTCTTGGGATTGGTCTTCTCATTTGATGTCTTGTGGGGGTTCTCTGTATGTCTTGTGTTTGGTTGGTCACATCTCTGGTGAGGCTTTCTGGGTTACTTCCTGGAATGACTGCTTCAAGTTTTTTTTACATTTCTCTTTATTCTTCTGGGATAACAATCAGGTGTAGGCTTGACCTCTTGATATAATTGCACATCTCTTGTAGGCTTTGTTCTTTTTTCTGAGTCTTCTTTCTATGTTTTCTACAGATTGGGTTAATTCCAAGTTCTGAGATTCTTTCTTCAGCTAGATTAATTCGGCTTTCCATGCTTGTCATCTTGTTATTTATTTCCTGGATGAAACTTTTTATTGTCAAAATCTCTTTTACAAGTTCTTTCAGTGTTGCATCTTGTCTTTCCTGAGTCTTTTTCACTCTTTCCTTCCATTCCTAAGCCCTGCAGTATTCTGGGTCCAGTTGTTGGTGATTTCCATTGTTTGGGCTCAAAAAGGTCTGATTTTTCAGGAGTTTTTATGTTTGTTACACTTGAAATTACCTGTGGTCTTCCTTTGATTTTTTCCTCATTTATGACAGATATCTTGTTTTTCTCTTTAGTTCTTTTATTCAGTGTCAGGTGAAGAGGCTTTCCCTTCTGATGTTTCCTCCGTTCTCTATTCTTCCTTGATCTGGGATCTGGATTTGTTCTATTCTGTTTTTGTTTTTTTTTTTTGAGTTGGAGTCTCACTCTGTCACCCAGACTGGAGTGCAGTGGCCACTCCCAGCCACTGCAGCCTCGACCTGCTGGGCCCTGACGATCCTTCCGCCTCAGCCTTCCAAGTAGCTGGAACTACAGGCACACGTGACCACACCTGGCTAATTTTTTGATTTATTGTAGAGATGAGGTCTCACTGAGTTGCCCAGGTGGGGCTTGAACCCTCGGGCTCAGGCAATCCACTCACCTCAGCCTCCCAAGGCATGGAATTACAGGCTGAGCCACCGAGCCTGGCTTGTTCTATTTTGTAATAGGACTGTGATATGGAAAGCTTTGCTGTCTTTTGTAGTTTTGAAAGCCAAATAAGGTAGGGGATGGGGGGGGGTAGGATTCAGAAGCTATTTGCAAATTACAGTGTTCAGTGATTGTGGGATGTGTTCCCTGAGACCCACTTCACACCACCACTCTATGTGATGATGTAATCGATACATGTGTGTACCCCCTGGGTCTGAGATACAGTTACAGCAATTAGGAGCACATAGAAAAATAGAATGAAATAAGATGGACATGAATTTAAAAATAAAAAAAGAAAGAAAAAGAAAAAAAAAACCCAGACTAATGAAAGCAGAAACCAAAGAAAAAAAACAATTGAACACACACAGACATACACACACACCCCCAAACAAACTGGAATAACAAAGTGGAACAAAAACACCACCACCAAAAACCCCCAAGAAAACTAAACACACGCACACACACCTAGCACAAAATGAATGAGAAGAAAAGCAGAAAGACCAGAAAAAAACAAAACAAAACAACAGAATTCTGATTCAACACTCATACATATATTGACACACACCTTAAACTAAAAAATAAAATAAAATAAAATATAGCCAGACATGGTGGTGTATTCCTGTAGTTCCAGCTACTTGGAAGTCTGAGGCAGAAGGATCAGCTGAGTCCAGCAGGTTGAGGTATTGGTGGCCAGGAGCATGCTACTGCACTTCAGCCTGGGTGACAGAGTGAGACTTCAACTCAATAAAATAAAATAAAATTAAATTAATATTAAAAAATAAAATAACAAACAGAAGAACAAAAGATAAAAACAAACCAACAACAATAGAAAAATTGAAAGATGAGAACTCAGTCATTCACATAAACACATAAAGAGAAAACAGCAAACAAAAGAAGAAAGAAACAGAAAAAGAAAAGAAAAAGCAAGAAAAAAGGGGGAATGCAGATCAAACCCTTACATACACATTCATTCACAAAGGAAAAATATTTTAAAAATAGATAAACTAACAAACGAACAGGCAAAATTTTTTCAAAAAATTAAAAAAATCCCTGCCCTCTTATGACAGGTTCTGTAATTGTTCCTCTAGTCAACTCTCTCCTGCTGTCTCCTCTTTCATGCTCTCCCCAGTGTCCGGAGCAGGGAAGGAGGAGGGGCAGTGGAGGTGGGTGGGGTTGCAGTCCTCCTCTTGCACTCTCATATGATCAGGGAGATCTCCTTTGGTGGGGAGGTACAGGATTATTGCTTACCCAGGTATGTACTCGTAGGGGGTGCCCCAGCCAGGCCTATCCTGGAATGAAGTTCATGTGTGTACCCCCTGGATCTGACATACGATGACAGCAATGAGGAGCACAGAGAAAAATAGAATGAAATAAGATGGACAAATATTAAAAAAAGAAAGAAAAAGAAAAAGAAAACAGAACAAGGAGAGCAGAAACCAAAGCAAAAATAAAAAAAACCAATTGAACACACACACACAGACATATACACATACCCCAAAACAAACCAGAATAACAACAAAGTGAAACAAAAACAACACCACCAAAAAACCAAGAAAACTACACACACACACACACACACACACACACACTCCTAGCACAAAATGAATGAGAAGTAAAGCAGAAAGACCAGAAAAGAAAGGGGAAAAAAAGGAATTCAGATAGAACCCTCACACATATATTGACACACTGATGTCCAGGCTCCGCCTGGGTTTGTCCCTCTCAGTTGTGGCCCAGCTGTGTGGGTCTGATACTCAGAGGATTGCTGGGTAGGAGTGGGTTTGGGTCAGTCCCAGACTCACCACTGATCTCTTTAGAGTTCTTTCTCATCCTTTTCTGGCCACACCCTTTGTCCCAAGGCTGGATCAAGGTAGGGCGTCGGGAGTCCGGGATTCAGCACTCGTCAGGTCCCTCTAAAGTTTGTGCTTTCAGGATATTCCCTCTGGGTCACAATCAACCCCTGAGTAGTTGATTAGCCAGTCACAGAGATCAGGTTTGTTGTTCCATGGTGAGCAAGTCGGAGCACTTTCCTGCCCCTCCTTCAAGATGGTAGTGGAGTGTCTCTCTTGTCCACTCCAGTGGGACTGTTCCTCTGGACCTCATCTGCAGCCCCTGCTGCCAGTGCCTGGCCAGGCACTGAAGTGGGGAGGCAAAGCCTGGAGCCAGCAGTCTCTCCTGCTGCAGTGGTGAGGCAGAGCCTGGAGCCAGTAGTCTCTCCCTGCCACTTCCTACACATTTAAAAATATCGTTTAAGACTTACTCTTTGATTCATGGATTACTTAGTCTTGTAATGCTTAGTTTTTAACTATTGTGAGCTATTTATGTTATTATTGTTATTGATTTCTGGTTTGAGTCTATAGTGTTCAGAGAAAACACTATATGTTATAAATTGTTTAAAGTTTGTTGAGGTGTAACAAACATAAGTGTACAGGTATCTTTTGTGTAGAATGTTTTGAGTTCCTCCGGGTATATTTCCAATAGAGCTGAAGAAATAAACTCTTTGGTATATGTTTATTGAACACTTGAGAGAAATTGTATCTTGCTGCATACTGTTGGGTAGAGGATTCTATATAGCAGTCACTAGATTCTGTTGGTTGATGGTATTGTTGAGTTCATCTATATCCTTGCTCACCTGTTTATCTTGCTGTTTTATAAATTGTTGAGAACTAAAGATTGAGTTATGCAATTATAATTGTGTATTTGCCTATTTCTCTTTTTAGTTTAATCAGGTTTTCTTCACATATTTTGCAGTTCTGTAGTTTGATGCACACAAATCCAGGATTGCTGTGTCTTCTTTGTGGATTGATACTTTAATCATTATATAATGCCTCTTTCTGGTTCTGATAGTTTTCTTTGCTCTGAATTCTATTTTATCTCATATTAGTACATCCATTTTAAATTGCTTTTGATTAATGTTTGCATGATTGTTATTTTTATCATTTTACTTCCAATCTCTATATACCATTATATTTACAGTGGATTTCTCATAGATAGCATACACTTTTATCATGATTTTTCATTCCCCTGGCAATTTCTGTTTTTAATTGGTGCATTTAGTCCATTTATATTCAATGTACTTGCTGATATGTTAAGGATTAAAACTGATCTTTTACGTTTTGTTTTCTGTTTGTACTCATTGTTTTTCATTTATTTTTATGCATTTCTGTGGGTACTTGAACATTTTTTATAACTTTATTTTGACTTATCAATTATGTTATTTAGTGTATCTCAGTGGTTGCTTTAGGCATTACATTATTTATGCATAACTTTAAAAGTCTACTGGTATAATCATCTTGTAAATACCAGATTGAGTGAATTTTAGAAAACTTAACTTCTTCTTATGAAATATTATTAAATATTTTCTCTACATATGTTTAGAACCACATTAGACCATGTGATAACTTTTTCTTCCATTGTTAAGCATAATTTAGATAATGCAAAAGGATTAGGAAAGTCCACTGGATTTATCAATGTTTTTAATCACTTTTTCTGGCTTTCATGTATTCTGTTGGAAAATTTGCTGTTGTCTTTTTCTTCTATTGATTAGGTGCCTATCCTTTTAACTACTTTCAATTTTCTTTCTTATACTAATGACAGCATATCAAAAAAAGAAACTAAGAAAATAATTCCATTTACAATAGTATGAGCGTGAATAAAACATATAGGAGTAAACTTAATCAAGGAGGTGAAAGACTTGTACACTGTAAACTACAAAACATTGATGAAGGAAATCAAAGAAGACACAAATAAATGGAAAAATATATGATATTGGAAGATTTCATGCTGTCATATTGTCCATAATACCCAAAGAGGTATACAAATTCAATGCAATCCCTATCAAAATCCTATATTTCTTCAGTTAGAGAAAAAATTCTTAAATTTATATGAAATCATGATGGGCCTTGAATAGAAACCCTCCCCAAAAAAATCTTAAGAAAGAAAAGCTGGAAGCATCATGTTTCCTAATTTCAAAACACATTACAAAACAGCAGTAATTAAAACAGTATGGCACTGACATAAAGACAGTCATTTAAATCAATGGAACAGACTAGAGAGCCCGAAATAATTCCATGCATATATGGTTAACTAATTTTCCACAAGGATGCCAAAAACATACAATGAAGAAAATATTGTTTCTTTAATAAATGGTGCACGCCTATAATCCCAGCACTTTGGGAGGCTGAAGTGAGAGGGCTGCCTGAGCCCGAAGGTTCAAGATTAGCCTGGGCAACTTGGTGAGACCTCATATCTACAATTAAAAAAAAATGGTGCTGTGAAAACTAGATATCTGCATGCAAGAAAATAAATTAGACCCTTGGACCCTTATCTTGCACCATATACAAAAATCAGCTCAAAATGGATTAAAGCCTTAAGCATAATTTATGAAACTGCTAAATTCTTAGAAGAAAACAGGAGAAATTTCCAACATTGGTCTGGACAACGACTTCTTGCATGCGACACCAAAAGCACAGATAGCAAAAGCAAAAATAGATAACTGAGATTACATCAAACTAAAAAGCTTCTGCATAGTGAACAACTAACAGAGAGAAAAGCAACAAAAATATCAGAGAAAATATTTGCAAATTATATACAGAAAAAGTGTCAATATCCAAAATATACATTACAGTTATGACTCAATAGCAAAATAAAATAACCTGATAAAATGATCAAAAACACAAAAAAAGAATGAAATAATGTCTTTTGCAGCAACTTGGATAGAATTGGAGACTGTCATCCTAAGTGGTATGGAGGAACATAAACCCAAATATCTGTAAAGGCATATAAAATGCTATAATGGATATTGGAGGCTCAGACAGGGAGGGTAGGAAGGGAAGAATAAAACATTGTACCTATCAGGGTACAATGTGCACAAGTGGGTGTGATACATACACTTAAAGACCAGACTTCACCACTATACAATACATTCATTTAACCAAAAACCATTTGTACCCCCTAAAACTATTGAAATAAAAAAGAGCAAAAGACTTAAATAGACATATCTCCAAAGAAAACATACAAATGGTCAATAGGTGTATTAAAAATGCTCAACATCACTAATCATCAGGAAAATGCAAATCAAAACCACAGTAAGATACCACTTTACACCTGTAAGAATGACTAATACTTTAAAAGATAAGAAATGCTGATGAGAAAATAGAGATATTGGAACATTTGTGCATTGTCGAATGGAAGGTAAAATGGTATAGCTACCATTGAAAATAATACAGAAAGTCCTCGAAATGTTAAAAAGGAAACCATCATATGTTCCAGCAGTCCCACTTCAGGACATTTATCCAAAAGAATTGAAATTAGGGTTTGGAAGAGATACTTGTACTCTCATGTTCACTTTAGCATTATTCACAAGAGCCAATATGTGGCCATAATCTAAATGTCCATTGATGAATAAATAGAGAGACACTGGGCTTATAGTTAACAATACTGCATTACACACTTAAAAACTTGTTGAGAGTATATTTCATGTCAGTTGTTCTTATCACAATAATAAAAGTAGCAAAAAAGATCTGAACAAAAATGATGTTTTGAATGTGTTTAGTTTTCAGAAATTTGACAACAATGTATACTGGTGTGAATTTATTTCCATTTATACTTTTAAGATTCACTCATTTCTTGAAACTGTATGTAAATATTTCACCAAATTTAGAAAGTTTTCAATCATTTGTTCTTTGAGTTTTTCAATCCTTCTTCCTTTCTTCCCTCTTTCTGGGACTCTGTTGACACAACAGTTAGTTGTGGTTTCACAGATCTTTAAAGATGTGCTCAACTTTGTCATCCATTTTCCTTTTTGTTGCCAGACTGGGTCATTTCAATCAACTTTCTTTCAGTTTACTGCTTTTTTCTTCTGTCCTCTCCATTCTTCTCTTGAGTCCATCCACTGAGTTTTGTATTTTGATTATTGCATTTTTCAGTTCTAACATTTCTATTTGGTCGTTCTTTGTACCTTAACTTTCTTTTCTATGACTATTTATTTGTTGAGATTTCCTATTTTTACGTTTGTTTCAAGTGTATTCATAATTGTTAATTGAAGGTGTTTTTTGTTTGCTTTTTGAGTTGAAGTTTCTGTCTGTTGCCCAGGCTGGAGTGCAGTGGCACAGTCACGGCTCACTACAGCTTCGACCTCCTGGGCTTAGGTGATCATTTCGCCTCAGTCTCCTAAGGAGCTGGGACTACAGGCATGTACCACCACACCTGGCCTATTTATTTATTTATTTATTTATTTATTTATTTTACAGATGAGGTCTTGCTATGTTGCTTAGGCTGGTCTTCAACTCCTGGGCTCAGGCAATCCTCTTCCTCTGACTTGTTAACTGCTGGGATTTTACGCACACCCTACTGAAGTATTTTTGATGGCTCTTCTAAAGTTGTTGTCAGATAATTCTAACATTTCTGTCATCTTGTGTATGCATCTATTACTTGTATTTTTTCATTGAGCCTGAGATCTTTCAGGTTTTTGGCATAATGAGAAATTGTTTGTTGAAACTTGGACTTTTGGCATATCACATTATGAGACTCTGGCTCTTTATTTTATTTTAAAGATGTGAGGTACAATTCAGGGTTAGGTGTACAAACGTTGATCATGCAGGTGCTCTTCTTGATGAGATGTTCCCCTCCTTCCCCTAGCAGTTTCCCTCAACTGCCGATCCCATCCCCCACCCCTGGAAGTTTCCCACTACTGCGAATCACTTTCTTATGGTATTATGATAAATGTTCAAGGTCCACTTATGAGTGATAACATATGGTACTCTGTTCTTTGTTTCTGTGATAGATCACTGAGTCTGATAGACTCTAAATCCATCCTAGTTGCTGCGAAGTCCATATGTTTGTCCTTCTTTATGGCTACATAATATTCCATTGTGTATATGTACCACTTTTTTAAATCCAGAGACTATGGTTCTTATTTAAGCCTCTACTTCTTCCCAACAGAGGAAAGATGAAGGGCTGCTGCCTCATTGCTGCTGATGGGAGAAGAATTCCATGTTCCCCCCTCAGTCTCTTTTACATATGTAGGAGTGTCTTCATTGATACTTCCAGATAAGGCTCTTCACTTGACTAGCACTGATAGGTCCCTGACTAGGAGAGTAAGAGTTCCTTATATTTCTTCTTGCATAGCCTGAGTGACACCCAGATGAGACAGGCCTTGTTACCACTAGATAGCAGTGAATGCTCTAACTACCCACTGACCTTTTCTAGTCCAGGATCCCCATGTAGTTTTCACTATAGATGTGCCTCATCACTGCCTGGTGGACAAAAAATACTGGCTCACTACACTGCCTTCCCTGTAGAGGGGTGCTTGGCACACTTTGCTAAATCCTCACAAATGTGTGAGTTTAGCTTCCCACCTTGGCATCAGCTGTAAGGGTGAGAGTGGGACTATGGTTTTTCTTTCTTGAATATTTTTCTTGAGTAATATAACTTGCTAGTCTGCATCTTTCCTAGTCCTTTGGCTGGAGATACCTGGTTTTTGTTAGAACTGTTTGTTTGTGTCTTTTGGTATTTCTAGGACACCAACTTTTTCAATTCCATATCCATAATATATGAAGTAATAAGAAAACCAGGGAATTCACCACCTTGTCATTACTAGGGCTTCAAGGTCCCTAGCTGATCTGACATCTTGTTTCTTTCAAAATCTTTTTATGTTTGTTTAACACATAATACCCAGGGTTCTTAAATGTACTGCTGTCAGGAATATGGAAAAGTATGTCTACTCCATTTTCCCAGAAACAAAAGTCTGTCTTTGTCTTTTAGTTGGAGAATGCAGTATTTAATAGTTTATATTGTTTGCTAGTGTTGCTTAGTGCTATGTAAGAAATTACTTTTCAAATGATTTGTTTAAAGCTAAAATCATAAACAATCTTTTGTTCTTAGTTGTCCACTGTTAAGTTTGCTTGGGTTGGGTATATTTGGTAAATTCAGGGACAGGATAATGGTGGAAGATTGTTTACAAAAATGGTCTATAAGTTTATCATCTCCCCTGGATCAGCTGACTATCTGAAGTATATTCTCATGGGAATGGCAGAAGAATCAAAGAGCAAGCTCAACTGTCAAAGTATATTTCAAATCTCTTCTATACCTTGTATGCCATCATCTCATTAGCCTAACAAGTTGCATGACCGAGCCCAAAACCAAAGATCTAAGAAACTCACCCTCTCTTTTATAAGATCAGAGTGATTCACAAAACTAATCTAAGATGCCAAAGTTCTAATTAAGTAATGATACATAGCTAGAAGTTTATGAATACACTATCTTAATTTGTCACTGATGGTTTGTTTTACTAGTTTGTAGGTTTTAGAAAGTTATTGGCCAGTATTTCTCCAAATATTGCTTCTGAATCTTTTGTCTTTCCACTCTTTCTGAATGGCAATAGGAAGTGTCTTAAAATGTTATGCTCTTTTATGTATTTCCATCTCTTTTCTTTCTGAGCATCAATTTGATCAAAGAGATCTGACACAATTTCCAGTGAAACAATGTTTTTTTAAAATTCTATTATACCCCTTAATTAAATTGTTAAGTTCAAATTACATCTTTTTTGGTTGTAGAATTTATAACTCACTATTTTTATGGCTTGCAGTATTATTCTGGTGTTATTCATTTTCCCTCTATTTTGTAGAACATATTAATTATAATTATTTTAAAGTGCCTGTCTATGTGATATGTGAATCATCTGTATGTCTGTTTCATTCTCTCTCTCTCTTTTAGTCCTATTTTGTTACATGCCTTATACTTTTGTTTGAATTCCAGTCAAAATGCTGATATTCAGAGTTTCTGGATGATGTTTTCTTTATCATAATCGTATAAACATTTTTTTCAGGATGGCAGATAGAATACATAAACTTTATCTGGGGGAGATTTGGCTTTAAATCTTGTTAGATCCAATCTGTCAGTTTTGCCTCTGCTACTGTGACATGGTAGTTTTGGGATCTCAAATGAAACTGTGAACAGCACTGCTCCACATCGGTGAGCCTTGAACTCTAACTTTTTGTATCCCTAGCACTGTATAGTGGGTGAAATCACTGTGCAGTTTAGCTCTTTAATATCTTAGCAGCTGCTAATTTCTGCTACTTTTCTTGAAGTTCTATCCTGCAACATGCAAATTTTAATTTGCAAAAACTCAAGGGGAGATTATATGCATATCTTATACCCACTTTACGTGCTCTTTTTATCTGGAATATTTTTCCTTAAAGTCCTAACTGCTTTGTCCACCCTGAACTCAAACTTCTTTTTGTCTCACTGTGCTTACTCCTTTTTGTTAGGAAAATATTCCCCCAAGCAGTCTTGATAAACAGACTCAGGAATAAAACCTTGGGAAAACGGAGCTAAACTCATTGTGTGAATTGTAGTCTCATGAGTCCTCCAGGAATAGTTTCTTTTCAAGCTCTTTTAAACAGTTATTTTATATTGCCTAAGTTTTACAGTTGTTTTCAACTGGGAGATTAGACTGATTCAAGTTATGACATCTTTGCTATAACCAGAAGTCCAAAATATTATAATGCTCTTTTATTTTCATGTGGCCCTTTAAAACATATCACTGGATTTTAGTCATTATCAAAGAGTAAGATATTTTTATGCTGACTTATTTTTATTGACAAAGTGATAGAAATTCTTATCCATCACTGTGACCTGCAGCTTTTAACTTGATTTTGAAACAGTTAATTGGAGGAAAGATGATGAAGATAAAATATTGCAAATGTAATGATTGGTGAACTCTATTCATAGGTTTTTGTCATTAAAAATGTATGCTTTGTGTTGCTAAAAAGTCACCCTTTTTCACCATTGGCAAATAATTTCAATGATTCAGTTGGATACCTTCATTGTTAAAGAAAGATATTGTTTTTCTTTACTTATGACAACTGGAAAGTGCAAACAGAAATGAGTACTACCACAAGACAGTTAAGAAGTATCTACCAACACTTTTTTTTGCAACAACTGAAAAATTGTTGGAGAAGTAAATTCTCTTGCCCCAGCCCAGGTCTACTGAAGTAGGAACTTTTGGGATAGAGCCCAGTCATCTGTGTTTTACAAGCCCACCATGTAATTCTGATGCATGGGAAAGAATCAACAATCGCTTCTTCATGTTGGTGGTCAAGAATACACACATTGAGAAAATGTCCCTGAAACAATACTGGCACACAATAGATGATTAGTAGATGTTTATTGATTAGTTAAATAAATAGATGTGATTAAGAAACAAAATTTGGAATTTGGAAGCAAAGTTCCTAATTCAAAATATAGCTCTAGGATCACAGACGTTGATAGAATGGGATACATTTATTGAGTTTTAGATAAGAACTTCACGCTTATAAATACATGTTCTGTAGTTTCAAAATGTTAAACAACTTCAAAATGTTATGAGAGAATTACTCTTGCATTTTGTTGCAGTGGGACATAATGTGTTGTCCCCAAACTAGCAGCATCAGCATCACCTGTGCATTTCTTAGAAATGTAAATTACATCTCCTCCACTAAACTCATTGAATAAGAGAGTTTACAGACTTTCCAGAGGATTCTGATGCATCCGGAAGTTCGAGAACCACTGCTCTAGGACATGCATTTTAATACATTGGCAGTGAATCACATGGAAAAGTTAATTAAAGGTGATATTCTAACTAGGCATCAAGATACAAGAGACAAAACCTTCCAAAGTAACTTTTCTAATTAATATATAGGAAATGCTTTAAACTGGTTTTGCAAATCTTGGAACTTTTAGTTAAATAATATATGTACACACACACATATCTATGTTTCTATGTCTATTTGTGTTTGTGTGCATATATATGTATGTATGTGTTTGCATGTATATATGGACATATATATGGATACATATACGAGTGGGACCTTCTAAAAAAAACCTGGAATTGTCTTTTGGAGGGCATATCCCTTGTAGTACACTTAGAATTTGTTCCTCTAGATCAAATGGTCAATCAAATTTTTTTATCTGGAAGTTCTGAAGATGTGGCATCACTATTTGTGGAAGAAACTTCTTTTGAGTTGTGGCAAAAAACTGACTGGTTCTTCCACACCTGCCCACACCACTCTGAGTGTTCAACAGTTTTTGACCAAAAGTGGCATGATCCCCTCACCCACACTCCCTATTCTCCCCATCTTGCCCCAAGATACTTTTCTTTGTTGTTGTTTCTCTGGATGAAAAAAGTCCTCAAAGGGAAACGTTTCTGCCAATATGGAAGAGGTGAAACAAAAAATGGCAGAAGCACTAACAGGCATCAAAAATGATGAGTTCACAAACTCTTTTAAGCAGTAGGAAAAGGGTCTCAATAGATGTATTGGATCAAACGCAGAGTACTTTAAAGGTGACAAGTTTAAACATGTGAAAATAAATATACATATTTTTAAATAAATAAATTCTGTTTTTATTTTTTGATCCTACCTTGACATATCAAAGAAAGAGTTTTGTAAGAAAAATCCAGCAACTCTGGACAAAAGGGATTCTAATTTCCTCACATAAATCTTACTTAAGTGTTGGGAGCTGGCCACGGAGGCCCACTGAGCGTTAGGGTGTGTTCGGGAGCTGTTGATCCCATTCCCTCCCTCCATTTGACACTGCTACCAGGAAAGGCTCCTGCTGGCTCTAACAGAAAACTCTGAGACCGGAACGTACACAGCTGAACTTGGGAGTCTATTGTTCCCATTTTCCACGGTTTATGGTTTTTGCTTTTAAACAATTTAAGTTTAACTCTTAAACTTAAGAGTCGCATTGAGAAGGCTTAGTGCACAGGTTCTCTTGATATGATTTTAAGAAATTTATAGATATAGGTTTTAGAAAATAGTTTATATAGATTAAAGAAAATTTAAGTAACCATTTTATTATAGAAGTGTGGTTTGTTCAGTTTGATTCAGGGGGGCCAGGGAAGTTTGAATTAGACCAGCTGGTGCTAGGAGAGTGTAACCATAGTAGCAACTGTTTTATAGAAAATAGTTTGAATAAAGTAAAAGGTAATATATCATTATGTTGGTTTCAGGTGTAAGTATTGAACGATGCTATGTAGCTATAAACAATTAAGGGTATATAGGAACTGGATAAGAACTTCATGTTTTTCCTCATGTTTGAAAAATACATCTGCTTGAGAGTGGGGGGTGTCCTGCGTGCACATGGACCTGGTCATTGAAAGGCACATGCTACCTTTTGTGTAACCATAGCAGCAGGGGTTCCTGTGATGATAACTTTGCAGAGTTTGGTGATAAAAGCCCTGGGACGAAAGCCATTAAACGGCTTCTGCTCAATACCCTGAATAGGAGTCCACTTTCTTTCTCTCTCTCTCTTCTTTCTTTCTTCCTAATATCTATCCCTCCAGTTGAATCGCTGACGCTGACACACCGGCCAGAGACCCATGATCCCCCCGCACTTAAGTGTGCCTTTCTGAAATAGCAGAGGAAACCTAATAAATGACTTATACAACTAAAGGTCACAGTCTAACTCCTGCTAATGAAATATAGATGGTTTGGGGATGACTATTTAGTGGCTACCTTGCAATAAACCTGCACCCCAAAAGTTGGTTAATACAAAGGATATATAGAGTTTTTGTCTTGGACTGGAGGTCAGTCATACGGGAGAATAATATTCAGCCTGGGTCATCTTGGACGCAGTCTAGTAGTGCCAACAAGAGGTTTAAGGAACAAGTGTATCATGTCCCAGGCAGCAAAAACTAAGGTGCAACTCTTCATATCTAGGGGTTGCTAAAGTTAGGACAAGCTACTGTCTGCAAAATAATGCCCAGGTTACAGGACCTACAGACAGAGGGGCCCAGCCAAAGACTGTCTGAGAGCATCTGAAGAAAAAATATCAACTCTAAATAGTTGCCAAGCACACAGAGCAGACAAGTAGCATATGAAACCTCCCTTTAAATAAAAGATTCAATTTTTCTTTTCTATTCCACCCTCACCGTGTTTCAGCTATGTAGGAGTCAGAAACTATCTAGCAAAGTGGGGTGGGGGTTGACGGTGAAAGCACAAGGTAATGAAATAAAAAAGAAGGCAGCCATGCTCCTCTTTTCCACTTCAGGCTTCCAAGAGATGCAGGCTTCTGCAGGCTGGAGACAGGAGAACATTTTAATGCTAAAACAAATTCAAAATCTGCAGTAATGTCTTGAACTGGACATTTTAACTTCTGAATTAACATCAATTGGTTACTTAAAGTGACTCCAAGCTATTTTATTACCAAGAAGAGTGGGCAAAAATATCACGCACTTGAGGTTTTCTTCCAGGGACAGAGAAACATTATCAGAACTGAACACATTTTAGAAGAATGGTGAGAGACAAAAATAAAGTTGTGTTTTGATTATGTCAGGAGTCGTGCTTGCTCAACATACTGGTTACACACATATTGAGCCTTAAACAGTTTGATTCTAGTCCAAAAATTCTAAAAGCACCGGAGCTGAGCCAGTTCTGTGCATGTGAAGCTTGTCCTACAACAAGTTCACAAGCAGACACGTGCTCAGAGACTCAAAGAAATGTTGACTGTGAATTTTATGTCTAAATAATTTATAAAAATATGGGACAATTTTGTAGAAGCAAAGTGGTCTAATAAATAAAGAACGTCTGTGTTTGTTTCTGGTACTTTAAGTATGAGGTCTGTCACTCATGGCATTGATCTGGAGTAAAGCAGACATTCCTTAGGCCTCAGTTCCTCCTCTGCATAATGAAGGATTGAATTGAGTAATTTTAAATGTTGGCAGTTATGATTCCATTGTGTCAGTATAAAAACAAATGTGTGAATTGTGAATTTAGCTCAGGCTCTGACCATTTACATAAAGTGTGATCATTAGCAAGTTTCTTAATTTCTCTGTGTTGTAATTGTCCTGCCCATAAAAAGCCTCCCTTGCATCCTACAAGGTGGCTGTGTACCTCAAAAAGATTATGAGTGTTTTGATCATCAGAATTATACCCCCTGCAAAAAAATTCACATCTTATCCCTGGCTACTGTGAGTATATTGCCTTCCATAAACTGGAAGAGGGTCTTTGCATATGTGATTAAATTTGTTTTTTTATTTTAAAATTGTAGGGTACATTACATTTCAGGGTTAGGTTTAAAAATATTCACTGTGCAGGTACCCTTGTTGATGAGGTGTGCCCCTCTTCCCCAGGAAGATTTACACACTGTCAATACCACCTCCCTGCCTCCCCCTCCCCTCTGCAGTTTCCTGCTACTGTCCATCCTTTGCTAATAGTTTTGCAGTAGCTGTTCAGGGTTCACTTATGAGTGAGAACATGTGATACTCAGTTCTTTGTTTCTGTGAAAGATCGTTCAGTATTACAGACTCTATTTCCACAAGGTTGCTGTGAAATTCATGATTTTGTTCTTCTTTATGGCTGTGTAATATTCAATCGTGTATATATATGACATTTTAAAAAATCCAGTCCTCTTTTGATGGGTGGCGCAGTTGGTTCCATGATCTTGCTAGTGTGAACAATGCTGCGATAAACTTATATGTGCAGGTATCTTTTTTATAGAGTGATTTTAGTTCTTCCAGGTATATTACCAGTAGGGGATGGTGGGGTCATATGGAAGGTCGATGTTTAGAACTTTTAGGAATCGACACACTGTTTTCCACAGAGGCTGTACTAGGTTGCACTCCCACCAACAGTGTAGAAGTGTTCCCTCTTCACAACATCTTCTCCAGCATCTGTTATTTTTGAGTTACTGATGATGGCTATTCTGACTGGAGTTAGGTGGTATCTCAGTGTAGTTTGAATTTACATCTCCTTGATAACTAGTGAGGCTGAACATGTTTACATGTATCTGTTGACTGCTCGTATGTCTTCTTTTGATATTCATATTCATATCTATTTGTATCTTTTACCCACTTTGTAATGGGGCTGTTTTTTTCTTTTCAGCATGTTTGAGTTCCTTGTAGATCCTAGATGTTAGGCCTCTGTCAGACATGGAGTTGGCAAATATTTTTTCCCAGTCTGTGGGCTATCTCCCTGCTCTCTTGATGTTATCTTTGACTTTGCAGAAACTTGTCAGTTTAATGAGGTCCCATTTGTCTATCTTATCTCTTGTGGCATGGACACTTCAGGTTTTGATCAGGAGTTGGTAGCCAGTTCCTACTTCCATAAGGGAGTCTCCTGCATTTTCTAAGGTTCTTATTTTTTGAGGTTTTACATTTAGGTCTCTGACCCATTTAGAGTTGATTTTTGTGTATGGGGATAGGTAGGGGTCCTGTTTCAATCTTCTGCAAGTGGTCAGCCAGTTTTCCCAGCACTATTTACTGAATAGGTTCTTGTCTCCCCAGTGGTTGGTGGTGGAGGTTTTGTCGAAGATAAGTTGGTTGAGAAATTGAGGTTTTGCTTCTGGAATCTCAATTCTATTCCATTGGTCTGTATGCTGGTTCTTGTACCAATACCAGGCTGTTTTTTGATTATTGTAGCTTTATAACAAAGTTTAAAATCTGGGAGTGTGATACCTCCTGCCTGCTTTTTTTTTTGCTGAGGATTGTTTTGGCTATTCTTGATCATTTATGTTTCCATATGAATTCCTGTATTGTTTCTATGTCTGAGAAGAATGTTGCTGGTAATTTGATGGGTATTGCTTTAAATCTGTAGATTGCCTTAGGTAGAATGGACATCTATTTTTTTTTGAGTTGGAGTCTCACTCTATCGCCCAGACTGGAGTGCAGTGACCGCTCCCGGCCACCGCAGCCTTGACCTGCTGGGCTCCGGCGATCTTTCTGCCCCAGCCTTCCAAGTAGCTGGAACTACAGGCGCACACTACCATGCCCGGCTAATTTTTGTTTTGTTTTGTTTTGATTTATTGTAGAGATGAGGTCTCGCTTGCCCAGGCGGGTCTCGAACCCAAGGGCTCAGGCAATCCACTCACCTCAGCCTCCCAAAGGCGCGAGATTACAGGCTGAGCCACCGAGCCCGGCTAAATAGACATCTAAATAATGTCAATTCTTCCAATCCATGAGCATGGAACATTTTTCCACTTGTTTGTGTCATCTTTGATTTCTTTGAGCAGAGTTTTGTAGTTTCTATTGTAAAGGTCTTTCACACCTCTGGTTAGGAAGATGCCAAGGTATTTCATTTTTTTTGTGGCTATTGTGAATGAAATTGTGCTTTTCATTTGGGTTTCTCTTTGTTTATTATTGGTGTATAGAAATGCGGTTGTCTTTTGCACATTTATTTTATACCAGGAGACATTGCCAAAGTCCTTTATCAGTGCAAGGAGGTTTATGACAGACTCTCCTGGGTTTTCAAGGTATATAATCATGTCATCTGCCAAGAGAGATAACTTGACTTCCTCTTTTCCTATATGGATACCACTGATTGCCTTCTCTTCTCTGATTGCTCTAGCTAGGGCTTCCAAAACTATGTTGAACAGGAGGGGTGAGAGTGGGCATCCTTGTCTTTCTCCAGTTTACAGGGAAAATCATTCCAATTTCTGTCTGTTTAGCAGTATGCTGGCTGTAGGTTTTTTGTAGATGGCTCTTACTATTTTGAGATGTGTTCCATCTATGCCTAGAAGTCTGGGGCTTTTATCAAAAAGGGGTGCTGGATTTTATCAAAGGCTTTTTCTGCATCTAATGATATAATCATTTGGTTTTTGTTTTTATGTCTGTTGATGTATTTAATTACATTTATGGCCTTACAAATGTTGAGACAGGCTTGTATCCCGGGGATGAAGCCTACTTGGTCATGGAGGATGATTTTTGAGATGTGTTATTGAATCCTGTTTGCTAGGATCTTGTTGAGAATTTTAGCATCTATGTTCATCAAGGATATTGGCCTGTAGTTCTCCTTCTTTGTTGGGTCTTTACCTGGGTTGGGTATCAATATGATGTTAGCTTCATAAAATGAGTTGGCTAGAGTTCCATCTTTCTCAATCACCTGGAGGGAATACTTTCAAGAGGATTGGTATCAGTTCCTCCTTGTAAGTTTTGTAGAATTCTGCTGGACAGCCATCTGGTCCTGGGCTTTTTTTATAGGTAGTTTTTCTTATGATATCGTCAATTTCCTTGATTGTTATTGGTCTATTTAGGGTCTCAATTTCTTCTTGTTTCAACCTAAGGAGGTTGTGTGATGTCAGAAAGTCTTCCATTTCCTTTATATTTTCAAGTTTGTTTCCATAGAAGTGTACATAGCAGTCTCTTATAATCTTTTGTATTTCTTCAGAGTCAGATGTGACTCCATCTTTTATGTTTCTCATTGTGTTTATTTGGGCGTTTTCTCTCTTTTTCGAGGGGAACATCAATCTTGTGTATCCTTTCAAAGAACCAATTGTTTGTTTCATTGTTTTTTTGTATGATCTTTTTGTTTTCTATGTCCTGGATTTGAGTTTTTATTTTGGTGATCTGGATTCTTCTGCTGAAGTTAGAGTTTTGATGATTTTGTTTTTCCACCTTCCTTAGGTGTCTTGTTAAGCTGTTAAGTTGTGATATTTCCATTTTCTTCATGTGCATTTGTAGAGACATGAATTCTCCTTTTACTACTGCTTTCATGGCATCCCAGAGATTTTTGGTAATATGTTTCTTCATTTTCATTTGTTTCCGGGTATCTGTTAATCTCTGTTTTTTTTTTTTCCATGTTGACCCAGGAGTACTTAGCATCATGCTGTTTAATGTCCATGTCTTTGTGGTTTTGGGGGAACTTTGTTGGTGTTGATATTTATTTTTAGTGCACTGTGGACTGAGAAGGTTCATTGCTAAATTTCAATTTTATGAAATTTGTTAATGGCCAAGGATGTGGTCTATCTTAGAGTACATTCCATTTGGTGTTGAGTAGAATGTATATTCTGTGTTTGTTGGGCGGAGTGTTCTGTAGGTAACAATTAAGTCCGTTTGGTCAAGAGTCATATTGAGGTTCTGGATCTCCTTGCTGATTTTTTGTCCTGATGATCTGTCTAGGGTTTTGAGTGGGGTATTAAAGTCCTCAGCTATGATGGTTTAGTGTCAATATCTCATTTAAGTCTGTCTAGAAGCTGCTTCATGAAAGTTGGTGCTCCTATGTTGGGTACATATATGTTTAGGGTGGATATTTCTTGTTGATAGATTGAACTTTTTATCATTATGTAGTGACCTCCTGTATCTTTTAAAATTTTTGATAGCTTAAAGGGTATTTTGTCTGATATTAAGATCACACCTCCAAATTTCTTTTTGTTCCATTCATCTGAAATTTCCTTCCCATCCTCTTACTTTGAGTCTGTGAGTGTCTTTTCTGGTGAGATGAGTCTCTTGGAGACAATATATTGTTGCCTCGTGATATTTTATCCATTTTGCTGTTCTATGTCTTTTCAGTGGTGCATTTAGTCCATTCACATTCCGGCTAATTATTGAAATGTGAGAGTTGATCCCTGTCATAGAGTTCTTAAAGAGTTTTTGTTGTTCCTGTTTGTTGTCTTTCTTTTGATTTTTGGGTTGATTCATGTATATTTTCAAACATTTTCCTGTACTCTTGTAAAGAACATTGTCATTATTTTTTCCTTTTCTTCTGTGTTTAACATTTTTTTAAGTGTTTCTTGTAGAGGTGGTCCAGAGGCAGTGTAAGATCTTGGGATTGAAATATTTTACTTCTCCCTTGCTGATGAAGCTTAGTTTATGGGTAGGTTTTTCTTGGTTGAAATTGTTTATCTTTAAGAACTTTGAAGATAGGGCTCCATGCTCTTCTAGCCTGAAATGTTTCTGTAGATAAACCTGCTGCTATTCTAATTGGTCTTCCCTGGTAGGTAGTCTTACCTTTTTCTCTGGCTGCCTTTAGGATTTTTTCTTTTATGACTACTTTGTTTAGGCAAATTATTATGTGTCTGGGAGTTGGTCTTCTCATTTGTTGTCTTGCAGGGGTTCACTGGATCTCTTGTGTTTGGATTTCGCATCACTGATGAGATGAGGGAAGTTTTCTTGAATTATTTCATGAAAATTTTGTTCCAGGGTGGTCTCTGTCTCTTTGCCACAGGCAGTCCAATTGCTCTTAAGTTTGGCCTCTTGATATAATTGCTCATCTCTTGAAGGTTTTGTTCTGTTTTTAAAGCCTCTTTTCTATGTTTTTGATTTAGTTATATATTTTGGTCTTCAAGCTCTGAGATTCTATCTTCTGTTTGGCTAATTCTGCTTTCCATGCTTATTAGTTTGTTGTTTATTTCATTCACAGTATTCTTTACTGCTATTATCTCAGTTATCAACTCCTTCCTATTTTACTCTTGTCTCTCCTCAATTCTTTTATTCTTTCTATTAATGTCCTGATGTCTGGGTTTGTAGTATGTGATCAGTCATTCTGGGAGTTCTTCATTGTTTGCATTCCAAAGTCTGTTTTCTCAGTGTCTGACTTCCCAAGAGTCTGTGTGAGACCATATTCTTTTGGTTTTTCTTCATTTCTGTAGATTGTCCTATCCACTTTTCCCCCCTGTTCTTTAATTCTTTTTTTCCAGGATGGAAGGGTTGCTTTTACTTCTGTTTGCTCAGTCTCCTATTCTTCCTTATGTGAATCCTCTAGCTTTGTTCAATTCTGAGCCTGGACTGTGGTTTGGGGGCAATATACTTTTTTGAAGTTTTGAGATTTAATTGAGGGGGGAGCTGTGATTCAAAATCTATCTGCAGATCCTAGTATCCGCCGACAGCTGTATGAGTACCCTGGAACTCCCTTCCCACTGCCTTTCAATCTGTCCATGCATTGAGGGTGTAAATTTGCTCTCTAAAGGAAAATGAGGTAAGAAAAAGGAAAAGAATGGAACAGAGATGGGGGAGAAGAGGAAGGTGAAGAGAGAGGAGAGTTAGAGGGTTAACAGACAACATAGCTACTAACAGATGAAAAGAGACACAAAGACAGAGAAGAATAAAACAAAAACTAAAACATACAATCATACAAACACACAAACCAACCAACCTCTGTATTGATATACAATTCCCCTACACAAATAGGAGGTCCAAAGAAAAAAAAAGGGAAATCAGCAAAATAACAGAAAGAAGGCAAGTACAAAAACATTATCAAAAACAGAGAGAAGAGAGAAAAAAGAGAAAAAAAGGTAAAACATAAAACAAACAAAAGTGAACAAAACAAAGAGTAAAAATAAAAAAAGTAAAAACAATGAATCAAGCTTGCTCTGAGATTGTTCCTTTGAGTTCAACGTCCTTTCAGCTCTGATCTCAGCTCTCATTGCAGGCTGGTAGAATTGCTTACAGCTATGGTCAGGTGTCCCAGGCCTGCTGTGGAAGGATCAGATCTGGCCTCAGTCGGCTTGCCGCCTGTCATGTCTGCCACTCTGCTCTGACCTGTATGTGTCCAATCTAGCATGGGGGAGGGGCTTCTGTCTCTCCCTGTTTGATGCAATTACTTTAGGTGCTGGAGGCTGGGCAGAGCTGTGTGGAGCTGGGTGGGTCTCTGCCTGGTCCTGGGACAGAGAAAATGGCTGTGGTGGGTGCCTCTTTACCGGGCATAGGCCTCCTCCTTGGCCCTCCCTGATCCTCTCTTTCCATCAGTTGGACTCCAGGCTCCAGCTGATCTCTAGTCAGGTCACTGCCTGGGGTTGAGCCGGTGGAAGTGGAGTGCAATTGGACCTGCAGGCTGGTGTGCTGCGGGGCAGCTTGGGGTGGAGGACAGAACTGGAATTCCACAGGGCCAGGAGCTGTGGGCTGCGATGGTGGTGCAATGTTTGGGACCGATTGCAGCAGCCACCTTTTGTGGAGGCAGCGGTAGTGGTGGCAGCAGAGCATTGCATGGGACCAGCTGCAGCAGTCATCTTTTGTGGAGGTGGTGGCAGTGGTGGGAGTGGCACATGGAACCGGCTGCAGCAGCCACCTTTTGCAGAGACTTTTATAGTCCAACTTTTCCCATCACCATCTTGCCCCTATTCCTGTGATTAAAGTTAAAGCCTAGAGATGAGTGGATTGCTTTAGGCTATCCAGGTGGACTTAATCTAGTCATATAAATCCTATAAGTCAAATGACCAGCCCCAGGTGTGGCCAGAAGATGCTATAATCATAAAAGTAGTCAGAGAGATGCAAAGTTGCTGGCTTTAAAAGACGGAGAAAAGAAGCAACAAGTCAAGGAATGCCATGGCCTATAAGATGGCAAGAAAACAGGAAGGAAAAAAGTTTTGCCAATGTTCTGATCTTCATGTAGTGAGACCTGGTCTGATTTTGAGTTTCAAATAATAAATTTGCATTGCTTAAGCCAATATATTTTGGTATCTTTATTTGAGGCAGCCACAGAAAACTAAGGCAAGTGTGAACATTTTAGAAGTTCAAAGACCTATACAAATGCAGACTCTACTGGTGGTAAAGATAGATATTCTAAAGCGATGTGAAATGAGCATTGATTTTAAAAGACATACCAGAATGTTACTAAGAATGGAAAAGAAATTCTAAAGGTTATCCAGAGAACATGGTTCTTCTTTCACAGCTCATTCTTCTTTTATCCAGATGGTATATTCTTTTCTTAACTATCTCATGCATAGAAATTCAGCAAATACTCTTAGTCATCAATTCTGGAATATCACAATCTTTATTACAGCAAAATTCATTTTATTTTAATTAGGACAGATTTGTTAAAAGCACACAACTTTTTTATTCTTAGTTGAGCTACATGAAGAAAAGCAAAGTCCTCTCTACACAATAATATGAGAAACTATTTCCACATCAAATGTGCTTTGTGCTAATGCCAAAGTTTAGTATCTCATTCTTATTTTGGGGTAAAACTTGCAATTTGTTTGAATATTGGGATGATTGTAATTATTCAATTTTTGGTGATTATGAAGGTAGTGTCTCCTTTTTTAAAAACTTATCTTTTTATACTTGCTTTATGATACTGAACCTGAGACTGTACAAATTATATTACTCCTTTGCCTGCTGGCTTACTGTCAGGCTCAACCAACAAGGAAAGCCAGATGGAATCTGTAAGACTAGGAAATGACAAACAAACGTGCTACTTACTGTTTGTGACACCAATGAAACTGTTGTTCATCCTGGTTGTGGTGGCTGGTTTCTGAATCAATGCCTAATACTAGTTTACTGTTCATCCACATTACAAAGCTAGTCTCTTGCTGCTCCCTCAAAAATATCAGCCTGCCTTGCTTAAAGGTTTGAGTTCCACCTTGATGGGGGTGCTACTCTGAAGTTCTAAGAAAGCAATTATAGCCTACTGATGCCTTTTCCTCAGAGGGATGAATCTCAGATTGGAGGGGGCCATTCTCTTCCTTCTTTCTTTTCTTGTCTCAGCCCTAAGGGTCATAGCAGCTTGCTAGGTCACTACCTCAGTGATACTTCTGTTATCTTTTTGCTTTTTCACTGATTTCTGGATACATTAAAATTGCCTGGGTAAAATCTTGGCAAGTTGTTCTGTATTCTGACTGGAAACTGAGTGACACAGAAATTGGTAACAAAAGTGATTCTATGAAAAGTTCCCCAACGATGAGCATTTTGAATTGGTTTGTCTATGTCTGTGGACTTGAATTCAGTGTTGCACTCCTTGATAAAGGAATGAAAGACTAGTAATGCACAGCATTTAGTTAAATCATAATTAATAAAATAATTAATAAAATAATCACCTATGGTTGTTTGTAATTAAGTGACCTCTGAAGCAAGGCCTGTTGCATTTGACTGTGATGATAGTAAAGATGATAATTAAGATGCTAGTGTGGAGTCACTGCTGAGTGTTAAAGAATGCTTAAAGAAAGGAATGACAAGCTCAGGCCACAGTTAAGGAAACAAAGGTCTTTTATGATGTCCCCCAAAAGAATGTCTTATTCTTGTAGCTTGTAGGATTAAATTCAATTAACCCAGACACATATATTAATTGTGAAAGTTGAAGAATTATGACTTATATTGGCTTTGTAGCTCTGCCAAGTATGCCATATGAAAGTTAAGGTATTTTCTCATTGACCCCTAAATAGACCAATAAATAGACCCAGGAAATTGACTCCACCATAAGAAAACTACCTTTTTAAAAAAAAATCCAGGAGCTTTCCAGCAGAGTTCTACAAAACACACAAGGAGGAACTGATACCAATTCTATTAAAAGTATTCCCAGCAATTGAGATAGATGGAACTGTTTCCAAATCATTTCATGAAGCTAACCTCACATTGATACCAAAACTGAGTAAAGATTCAACAAAGAAAGAGTACTAGAGGCCAATTTTCCCGATGAACATAGATTTAAGAATACTCAATATGATTCTAGTGAATTGGTTCCAAGAAAAATCTCAAAAAATCACTCACCGTGACCAATTAGGCTTCATCCCTGGGATGCAGGGTTGGTTCAACATCTGCAAGACCATACATGTAGTTAAATACATCAACAGATATAAAGACAAGACCCACA